>JAZGTJ010020906.1:0-10157 GCA_036877575.1 Botia almorhae
TACGTAAATTACGTAGCCTGCAACACGCTAAAATGACTGGCCCAGCTAACCCTTTTTGGTTTGACAATCTGGCCCAACTGAATTTGTAATTGAATAGCCCTGGTGTAGGGGGTGACTTACTATCCAACAAGCTATGATATTTAACAAGCTAGGTAATGTTAGTAATCACTAACATAGCAGACTCATTGAAAAATACAATGATTATCATATTTTTTCTGTCATGATAAATTAATTAATGACTTGGCATCATGTGTTTAAGAGAAAAGAATCACTTTATTAAATATTTAGAGTGAATAAAGTAGCCTTGACAGCCTACCTACTGGAGTTCCACTGCAGAACTTTGTTCTCTCCCACCAGACTTGTGTGTAGGTAAAGGAGGAAAGCAGGTAGTGGATTAAAGTACTGTGAGGCAAGGGAGGGGGGACTCCAAATGTTTCTAAACTTAAAATACATTTTTTGGCCCCATTTGAATTTGTATTATTTCATTACATTATTTACAAAACATATTATGGTTTTTAATTATTTTTTTGGAGAACAAACCCTCAGATGGAGTGGGTCCTGAACCCCCCATGATTTTCACATACGCTTCCATAGAGAATGTAACCTTATGTCATGCTTTGCATGTTGTGGTGGCACCGCCATTTTAGGAGGATCTCCCTCTGCTGCTGATACTGAAATTAATATAGATATCTGCTTACCATTTGTTTTAGTTTTGTCTCGAAATTAAATCTATACATCTTTCATCACATCTACTTCCAGCGTGCCACTGTGATGGCGTCGCTGATGAGCGCTCTCTGTAACACAATAACACAATACATGCCTCACAATAACACAATACATGCCTCTAAATTTAGGCATGTATTGTGTTATTTTGTATTGTAGTGTTATTTGTTATTCATGTTTTTGATTGGACGGTGCACCCACTTATCCATTACGATCGACAAACTCTGCTGGACATTCAATCTAATTTAAACTTTGTTTCTGAAACAATGCAACAACACGCAACTCCAGCTGCGGCACTCACATGCTCCCATTGTTGCCGGCCTACCTTCTAAGTTGCCGCCGGAAAAAGAGGAAATGAAAACACGCTGGAATTCTAGGCAGATTGTGGAGGTGAAGCTTCAACCCTCCCTACAATCTTGCTAACCAACATTTAGTCTCTGGATAACAAAATAGACAAACTTATTGTGAGGATCACATTCCAGCGGGACATAAGGAACTGCTGCGTGCTGGCTTTCTGTGAGATGTGGTTACACTCAGCAGTGCCCGACATGGCCATTACACATGCTGGACTCTCAGTTTTGTCATAACAGAACTCAAAACACTGGTAAGAGCAAAGGTGGAGGTGTGTGTTTTATGATCAACACTCGTTGGGCCACAGATGTTGCAGTTTTATCTACACACTGCTCCCCTGAGCTCGAACTGCTGTCCATCAAAATTCGCCCCTTATACCTCCCACGGGAGTTTAATTCAGTTATATTGACGGTTGTTTACATTCCGCCTCACATGGATAAAACAAAAGCATTAGACGAACTGTACAACATCATTAATGGACTTGAAATTGCCCACCCAGAAGCTGTTTTCATCGTTGCTGGGGATTTTAACAGGGTAATTATGAGGAAAGTTCTTCCTTAATTATACCAACACATTAACTTCTCCACACATGGTGATCAGACCTAGACCACTGCTACTTAACACTAAGGGATAGCTACAAACCCCTTACCTGATCGGCTTTTGAATAAAGTGACCACATTAGCATACTGAAGCTGCCTTCTTACAAACAATGCCTCAACAGGAAAACCACGTTTTTAGGTCAGTTTACAAATGGAGTGAGGATGCCATCTCCAGACTGCAGGACTGCTTTGAAACCACAGACTGGCAGATGTTTCAAGAGGCAGCAAAAGATAACATTCATGAATACACAGACTCTGTGATAGGCTACATAAACAAATGCACAGAGGATGTTGTCCTATCCATCAATGTAAAATCATTTCCAAACCAGAAACAATGGGTCACTGATGTGGTGCGTGCCAAGATGAGAGCACAAACCACTGCCTTCAACTCTGGGGATCTGAAAGAATACAAGTAGTCCAAGTATGATCTTCAAAAAGCTAAAAGATATGCCAAAAGAGACTTCAGGGACAGAGTGGAGTCAGATTATCACGGCTCTGGCCCACAACGCATGTGAAATGGTTTGCACTACATCACAGACTACAAAGAAAGAAAAAGCAGTGATGTGCATTTGTCTGCCACATTACTGGGTGAGCTAGTTCTGAGGGCTTGCCCTGTCCAGTTAGCAGATGTCTTTACCAACATCTTCAACCTCTCCTTGAGTCTCAAAAGTGATTCCCACAGGCTTTAAGATTACCATCATCCCTGTTCCCAAAAAAATGTCTGTCTCCTGCTTGAATGACTATCAGTAGCTCTGACATCAGTCATGAAGTGCTTTGAGCAGTTACTCAAATCTCACATCTGCTCCTCTCTACCTGACACTCTGGACCTATTCCAGTTTGCTTACAGGTTCAACAGATCCACTGATGATGCAATTGCAATGGCCATTCACTCTGCCCTGAAACACCTGGAGGTAAAGGACACCTATGTGCGGATTCTGTTTATAAATTATAGCTCTGCATTCAACACAATCATCCCTTCAAAACTCATAGCAAAACTGCAGGACCTGGGACTTAACAGCCACCTATGTAACTGGATCTTGGACTTCCTGACAGGCTGACCCCAAGTGGTCAGAATTGGCAATCACACATCCGTCACACTCACACCGGCACTCCACAGGCATGTGTACTGAGCCCTCTATTGTACTCCCTGTTCACTTATGACTGCTCTGCCAAACACAGCTCCAACATCATCTTCAAATTTGCAGATGATACAACCATCCTAGGACTCATCACAGACGGCGCTGAGATATCCTACAGAGATGAAGTCTGTGCACTCTCAGTGTGGTGTTGATAACAATCTCACTCAAATGTCAGCAAGACCAAGGAGTTGATTGTGGACTACAGGAAATCACAGAGAGTTGGTCACACACACACCCACCTTGTGGTGTGTACTATGTGCTGTGTACTCGGCCTTAATATATCATACATGTAAAGCTGCTTTGAAACAATGACATTTTGTAAAAAGCGCTATATAAATAAAGTTGACTTGACTTGACTTGACCTTCACATAAATGGAGTGGAAGTTAAGCGAGTTAAAAGCTACAAATTCCTTGGCGTTCACATTTTGGAGGACTTTTCCTGGAGCCTGCACTCAAACACCATAGTGAGAACAGCTCGTCAGCATCTCTACTTCCTGCGGAAGCTAAAGAAGTTTGGCATCTCCTCCGACATCATGTCAAATTTATACCACTGCACCATAGAGAGCATTCTGAAAGGCTGCATTACTGTATGGTACAGGAACTCTTCTGCCTCTGACCGCAAAGCTCTTCAGAGAGTGGTAAGAACAGCGGAGTTCATCACTGGACATAAACTCCCAGCTCTACAGAACATCTATCGGACACATTGCTTGAGAAAGTCACACAGCATCATGCAATACGTTGCATCAAAAAAGGCCCACAGCATAGTGGCTGCATGCAATACTGCAATTACCCTGCTCACCATCTGTTTGCTGCACTGGCGTCTTGCAGATGCTTTTGATCCATCAGATCACGCACTACCAGGCTGAAGAATAGCTTCTATCGCCAAGCCATCAGACTGCTTAACAGCTAGATATACTACATCTAAAACAACAATTCTACTGCTGATACTTTACTGAGACCACCATCTCAGCTTCTCTTTTTGGACTACTTACCACTTTTAAACAACATTAAACTATTCATTATTCATATCTATTTTGCACTTCTGCATTATAAAACAACTTTGTGTCACTTATCTCTTGCACTAATTACAGCCACTTGCACACTGACTGTAATCCCGGACTTCTACCTCAGTACCCTTTCTAATATTTTTATGCTCATAATGCTGCTACTCTTTCACATAACCACTGCCACTTATTTGTATCTGTGCATGTCCCTTTAAATTCACAGTGTCTTATGTGTATGTCTATGTTCATATATGTACTTTTTGGTCTTGTCTATGTTACTGTATGTCTGAGCCTCCTCACAAGCATTTTAATGCCCAGTTTTTTCTCAAGTGTTAAATTGTGCAAATGACAAATAAACGACTCTTGACTCTTTCATGGTATCATTTGCAGGGAAAAGAGTTTTTTTAATTGCATTGCATGTCAATTTTATGTTTTCACTATAGTTTCGTAGAAATCTGTTCACAGTGTATCTGGTTACCAGGGGCCCCGCTAAGGGGGGGAAAGTTAGGACAATTCTAAGGGCCCACGCCCTTTAGGGGCCCCCAGAAATCTGCTTTATTAGTAATAACACTACTAGGGGGGCCCAACCTCATATTTTGTCATAGGGCCCAAAATTGCAAGCGGCGCCCCTGCTGGTTACCATAAAAACACTATCACGCTGGCAACTCTCTGCTGCTTCAGCCATCATACAGTAGAAAAATACAAATAAAAATGTGTTCAACAAGCTGACAGAGGTCTATCCATTATTTGTTGGAAACATTTCAATGTAACTTATTTTATTGTTGTAATTGTAAATATTTACTTTCACAATGTCACAGAGAGGAATCAAAGATTGTAGATCACATTCAGTAGACAGACATCAACGCGACAACAAAAATCTAATTCCTAGAACCTTGTGAACAGATTTGTAGTGGCTGCATGCAAGTTCTGCTAATTCAAAAGCAGAATGACAGTCACACATGAAGGTAATATTAATTATCAAACCAAACAAAACACAGAACGTCTGAAAACACTCAGCAATGTGATTATTTTATTAAGTGATAAGCAGTGGGTTTAATCAGTGATGACTTTAATGTTTGCTATACAGTGTCTTTTCATCCCCTCCTCAATCTGCTTTCCCAGGTGTTTTTTACATGTAAAAAAGTGAAAATACATATCATATTGTCCAGTTTTCTCCTTGAACAATAAGGCAAGTTATTGCGACTGTTCTCGATGTAGCAGGAATGACCTATTATACTGCCCTAAACCCACTAGCACTAACATTAACCAAGAATTCATTATGGTGTGACATCAGCTTCACATTCTCTATACCTGTAATGAATGGTCAGAAGCATTCGGAGGTACACTAGGTAACACTAGGTAAACAAGACTTCGCAATAAAGAATAGTTTGAGTCCGGTTTATATATGGTGGGTTGATGATGATCAGGTGTGGAGCAGGAAGTAATTAGGATGTAGCGGTGGCTTATGGGAAGTGGAGTTCTAGAAGCGGTTCTCAGTATTCCGGAGATGGCTTTCTCTGCTGCCGCGGTGGAGAGGGTGCTGGAGCCTCCACCGTAACAATACCATTTATCTTAATGTTAGTTTCGACATTTTTTGTTTTGAGTGGGTTACACAAGTTTTATATAATATATTATTACATATCATTTATTGTTAACCTAAAGCAATAATAACGTCACTTAAAACTTAGATTCACGCACATGCACTGCTACTTTCTGTCCCGAATTAAGAAGTGATGCTGTTGTTACAATGACACAGCTTCTTCTAATCACAGTGCTCGCAAAATGCTGAATTAAACCGATATGATGCAAGCAGTAAATGTTCAACACTTTAACACTTACCTTTTCCTGCTCCTTTGTTTCCTCATCTCCTTTCTTTTTTACTCTTCTTTGCGCCAGACTGATAGTGTCGCCTTTTCGAAATGGCACATCCCATGGTAACTGGGATTTTTGAATAAACTGACTGGACACGCATCAATTTTAAAATAATTCAGAAATAAAAGTGCGTAAAAAAAACTGTCATTACATCTGAAGGTTATCTTATAACGTTCTGATGGAAGTAAATCTACAGAAGATATTTTTTGAGAACAGGAAACATTTAGACATTTAACTGGAAAATTGACAGGTAATTATGACAATAAAGAAATTCACACTTTATTGCTATATACATGTATTATACAACATATACTATACACACTTTATGTATATATATATATATATATATATATATATATATATATATAAGCTATTTTGTTCCCGTTTATTCAGTTGGCAAGTGTATTTGAATGCTGACTAAATTTAAGATGCTTGGTTTAATAGGTGGACTGGAACGTTTATAAATAACATTTGATATTTAGATTTTGGTGCCATCTTTGGACAATGACTTCAACTTGTCCTTGTTATTATTTTGTTTTTTGCACATTGGATAACCTTAACATTAGTCTTTTTGGTTAACAATGTCCAGTAACAGGCCATTCACACCATATAGTGATAAAACAGTAAATTTAACATAAAAGTGCTAGTATGCTTTATTCTGTTCACTTATTTACAAAATGTCTATAGAAAACAAATGAAGATATTTAGAATTTTAGTTTGGAGGCCATAATTTACAATAAAAGTTTTAATTTTAGATTATGTTGGCTCTGAACTGTGTTCAACATACAAAATCGCTGCTAAAATTACAACAATAATTTTGACTCAAAACTTAAACTTAATGAGACATTGCCATTGTGACAAATCTCCCGGCCTCCCCTAAAGGCTTTAGAAATAGTAACAGTAGTATGTAAATCTGACAAAGTTAAATACTGTGATTGTGTTCTTCCAGTTATTATTTTTGACTATCTTACCCTATACTTATTCTAACAAATTTGACTGGCTGGAGGTTGAACTCCTCCATGGTCGGTTCCTTGGCGCTGTTACTGTATACACTCTTACCCTTCGTCGTCGTCGTCTTTGCCTTCGAATGTTTCTCCTCTGCACATATACCACCACTACATATACCATCACACCTAGCACCACAGCACCCCCACTGGTCAGGAGGGTCACCCCAGAAAGAAGCATGTCGGACTGGGTCAGACTGAGCAGTGCAGTACCACAAATAGCCAACGCCAGGCCAGTGAAGAGCAGCAGCATGAGATCCACAGTTCCTCCAGTCCGAAGCTGCTCAATGCGCCTTCGACTACGTATACATCCCATGTCCTGTACAGCAGAGCTGAGCAGCTGCTTCAGGAGGACTGCAAGTGCCAGGAGGCAGAGTGTTGAACCTACGCCCAAGCGCCACAGTGCGGAAGGCCCCACTGTGGAGGCAGCAGTTGAAAGAAGCCCTATGCCAGCCGATCCCAGGCCCAGAACCATAGCTACTGAAAAGCAGTAGCAGAGGAGAGATGCATGTGGCTCACTGAACCACCACAGCTCCACCTGCTCCTCCACAGCTTGATGCTGTAGCCACAGAGGGTCCACTTGCAGATGAAGAGAAGTTCCTGGACTCAGCACACTCAGGGGAAGCAGCTCCATCCCAAAGATTTTTCAGACGCTGCAGCAGCAGCTTGCTGGTGAACATTTTATAGTTTGCCATAAATAAAATGACAAAGGATAAATATCATTAATGTTTGCTGATTAGGGCATTAAAAACGTTAGCAGATCCATTAGAGCTAGAAGTAGTGACACTGTATGTGTTACGTGTCAGGACTCTTATTTTGAAGTTTCTGTTTGTCTCTGGTTTTCACTGTCTTTACTACCTGTTTGTAATCGCCATCACCTGGTTCACTTTAATTAGTCTGTCTATTTAAGTTGTTAGCTATCAGGCGTTGTAGAACTAAGCAAACATGTCTCCTGTGTTCCTCCAAGGTCTCTGAATCAATCAAAATGTCATCTATGTACACTATGGCCCACCTCTCGAACATGTCGCGGAAGATGTCATTCATAAATGACTGAAAGACCAAACTCGATCTAAAAAGCGCCTATAACTTGATTCACATTCAAGAGGGGGATGAGTGGAAGACGGCTTTTTCCACAGCATCCGGGCATTGAGTATTTGGTTATGCCATTTGGTTTGCCGAATAGTCCTTCGGTCTTTCAGTCACGTAACAGTATGCACTCTATGCATGTTCTAATACTTGCAACACATTTGCTTGTTTTTATGCTTTTAAAGCAACTATGCACGATGCAGCGAAATGCTTTTTTTGGGTGCATGCAACCCAAGTGTATATAAGAAAATATGATGAAACTCTTTTAGTCAAGTTTTGCTTCTCAAAAACATCTATAAAACACTTAAAGACTAATACAAAATACAAAAACGGTAGTGTATACAAAGAAACATTAGTGTATATAAATTAATATGGTAAAAAGATTACCAAAGTAAAAGATTTTCTCTTATGACTAAAACATTTCTCACCTTCCTTCAGTTCTGCATTTCTTGAATGGTTTCACGCCTCTATTCAGCTTTAAAAACAGTTAAAAACATCAGCAACATCATTACATTTCCATAAAAGTAATCATCCTGAACAGCAGGTTTCCATATTAGTAAGTTTAATTCCTATGTTCTAAATCTAAACTGCTTGCTCTAGCTGCAGTGCAGTACTAGGTGCTGTCACATTTGTCTTTCTCTCGCTGTCCCTCTTTGTTACCTGTCTCTTTTATTCTGTGGTGTCACGATGCAAGTGAACCGGGCACTGGTGCCAGGATCTTTAGACGATGTCATACTCCTGTCGCATTCCACCAGAACAATAAAATGGTTTATCATTGTCTTCTTTGTGACACTAAATGCCATGTCCACAAACAGAACAGACACATGCTTACACTGACAAACAGACACGCTCACATGCATACGCCTAATGGGCAGACTGACTGACATGGAAAAGCAAGGACGTCTTTCAAGGCATTGTGGAAAAGACAATAGGCCAACTGGAGGGACATACAGAGGGACATCCCACCAATGAAGCTCTGAAGTCACGCTTTCAGCATAATGAACATTTTGTGAGTGTAAGGATGGTGTCATTCACATGACATAAGTTTGCTTCGTCTCTGGAACAATAAAACCACTCTTTTCTGCTTGCTCTTTGTGGCATTATCATTCCAACATGAGCTGTCTTTATATGCACTGTGAAAAAAAATCGGATTACTCCAGAGTAGCATGTGAAATGTTCTTTAAATTTAAAGAACCTCTAAATGGCCCAACAGCCATAAAACGGGTTACAAGCTACATCTGAATCTGGTAGAGTTACAATATGTACAGTTTGAGGATATTAGTGACTGGTCTCTGTTTTTGAAATTGTCAGCATAACAATTTGAGCGATAAGTTACTTATTGTATCTGATATGTCACTCTTTTACTTAAGTAAGAGTAAGCTGAGCTGGCATAAACTCCATCAGATGATCCATGTTATCCCAGCATGATGTGTTCTACAGGTCATCTTTTCTGGTTCGGAAACAAGAATGTCTCACCTACAAAAGATGTTAACATGATAAGAATTGCAAATCAATTAGTGACCTTTAAAAAGTGCAGAATCTAGAATTGAAACAATGTCATAACATTGTTTAGTCAAAAACTAAAGGAATTATATCAGATTTTCAGTGTGATTTTATTGAAGAGAACATTGTTCTAGTATTTGATGCTTAATGCATAGAGAACAATAAGCACATTAAGTTGGTAAGAGGTAGTAGTCTGGTGCAGGATAAGGTTATCTGGCCATCCAGGCATTTGGACTGTATGTGTCTTTCTCACAGTTAGTCTATAGTCACAGTTAATCCGTGACAGCAGGTAAGTATAATCTACAAACCAAACACATGAAATTTACTTTTCAGGAAATATCATCAACACACGTGTATGAGGTAAAATCAGGTCACCTCTGATGTTAGATGAGATCTTGTTCCCGCTCTTGTTGAATGTGCTTTGACTCTCATACTTGTACAGCTGCGTATGAACTGTGCAGAGGTCCTGGCTCAAGTCATTGATCTCCTTGATGACAGCTACAGTGGTATGCAAAAGTTTAGGCACCCCTTGTAGAATCTGTGAAAATGTGAATAATTTCAACAAAATAAGAGTTATCATACCAAAGCATGTTATATTTTATTAAGTACTGTCCTGAGTGACATATTTTACATAAAATATGTCACTATTTTATGTAAAAGAAGAACAGAAGCTCAGTTTAACTGTTCAGAACAAACAAGGCACTCATGAACAACCATCACAGCACACAAAACATTCATAGGTCATCCAGGTAACCACACACAGTATTAAGAATCAAGGGTGCCCAAACTTTTGCACAGGGCCATTTTAATAATTTCAGCCATATTTTTGTCTTGAGGAGTATATGTAAACATATTTTATGTAAAATATGTCACTCA
>JAZGTJ010020907.1:0-10155 GCA_036877575.1 Botia almorhae
AGCTCTGTAATAGCTTTCAAATCTAAACTGTACTATTGGTATAATGCTATTAAATCATCACAAAGTGATGCTTTGTTTTATTGGTTTCATCTGCCATGAGGTCCAAACAGATGGGGGTGTTTATTTCTGATCACTGTGAATTAAACAACTCAATGTCCAGTTCTGAAAAACAGGCAGATCATTTTCACTATGACTACAGTATTTTTATTAAGGCAACAACAAAAACAGACCACACATTGATTTATTATAAATATTAAATACCAGTATTTCTTTTGTCTTTACAGCTCTTTAATGGGGTTTTCTGACGGCCTGACAATCTGATTTCAGTTTGGATTTAGTTATTTTGAACTGATTTCGCTAAGCCTGTAAAGAACACATTACCCATGTTTTTAAAACAAATACTGATGTCAAAAACAAATGTCAGCATTATTTAAACCCTAAAACTTCACTGACACAAAATAGAAGATGTTGCATGTACAGGGTTAAATGCTTTATTAAAAATGGGAATTCCTTGATAAAGAAAAGACAGTAGGTCTGCCAAATATTCAAAATTAAACATTTGTAACGTAATATTTAGTCAGTTAAATACTTGTTTTTTTCTGCTTCTTGCTGTATAAATACAGCTGAATGAGTTTTAATGAGAATAAATAATTTCTGAACTTGTTTCAATTCAGGGGTTTCAATGTCTGATAAAGAGCCTGCATGCTTGAAACATCACTTTTGTGATAATTTATCATCTGTGGGTTTGCTGTACACATAACAACCTCTTTGCAAAGCCTGCATTACATTGTGATGACATCACAAACAAATCCAAATCATCAAGATCAGACTGAAATAATCAAGGACCTTTTAAAATGTCTTTTTGCAAGGTTCAAAAAGTTCCAGGGTACAACAATAAACAATTGTAACTCCACAGAACAAGGAATATTTGACCCATCATATTCTTACATCTCTAAAGCTATGCGGTTTTTAGAAAGCTACTGTAAAGTTTGTTGTGTGGTCTTTGGATAAACATGAATCTAATGAGATATTGTAAAAGGCCACATTTAAAAACATTATTTCATAACTTAAACCACTGTTAACAACTGTCTTTTTTGTTCTGCATAAAATCAGCATCACAGCAGACATTAAAACTGTGTGAAAATTAAAACGGAAAAAAATTTGATACTCTACTTAGAAATCAAGCAGATGGCAGTAAGTAACTTTTGTTTCTTTAGAATGTGGACCTTGTACCATTCTCCAGCAAGCAGAACTCTCTCCATGGTGCTGAAGCGGTTGCCAGGTGACATGTTATCAAGGGCATCAGCCAAGAAGCAGTTTCTAAAGAGCACATACAGTAGTCCAACCATCTGACGCTCAATCCCAATGATAAATTAAACTAACGCTTTTCAGTACCTAAGCTGTCAAAAAAGAATCTGCATTAGTAACTTATCCAAACTCGCTTGCCTTTTACCAATTTTAAAACATCGTTAAACTCAGAAACGTATAGTTTGTGTACGTTTATCGCTTTTATAACCCGTTTTCTATCGCATTATATGCACAAAGTCAAGTTTTTCTTATTCTTTTTGGTGTGAACTTTGAATCCAAAGCAGCACAATACAGAACCTTAAAAAACTGATACAACATATAAAATCTTGTTGAAATACATTCTCAACAAGTATTTCAACAAGTATTATATTAATTCAGTCTCAAGGAAGCGCACGCTGCTTATTCGGTTTGATAAATATAAGAAATGGAGGCTATAATGTAAACCTCTCGTATCGTGGTAAATGTTATTGATGCTTTCGATAGGGGGAAACATTGTGATGGAGCTCGATCTGATGAAATGAGAAAAATGGAAACTAGCAGACGCTATAAGACCTGGGACGTACAAATGGAGCGAATACAGAAAACAGCATCAGTGAAGATGGGAAGATCGTCTCTTACCGTATTGAATAAAGCCTATGCCGGGGTCTTGATGTGTGTCGGTGTAATCCAGCAAAATAAACGTGAATGGAGCTAAATGGCGAAATGTTGCACGTCGTTGCTCTTCAGTGCTGGTGCATCTGACGGTACGGCTGCCGTTTCCACGCGCTTATTACGAGAGACTAAGGGGCGCGCGACACGGATCAGCGTGCACGAGTCCACAGCGCACTGCCTTCAAATGAACAAAGTTGTCTGATGTACAAATAACGTTGTGTAAACCGTATATCCGAGACTGGCAAATAATATAAAATCATACTGGATTAAATTTGATATGCAGTGTGAAATTTGGGAGAGAACATAAATCACGCAGAGAAAGTTCTTCTGTTACCCTGAAAGTCATTCATTTTGGTAATATGCTTCCAGAAACGAGTAAACTATTGTGACTTAAAATGTATAGAAAACGTTAAATTGTTTGTGCTTGTGTTTGGGTATTCAGTAAATAAAAAAGTGTTTGTGAGAAAAATAGCTGATGTCAGATGAGACCACAATCATTGTGGTTCATTTTAAGAAAAGCATAGGCGGAGTTTAGAGAGGGGGGGCAGGGGAGGCACTGCCCCCCAGACCAGAGCCAATCGATTTTGTCAGATGTAAATAAAAATATTTCTCACATTGTCTCATTGTATTTGTATTATATTTTTATTTAAATGAGTAAATTATGGCTAAATTAATTTTAATTAATGTTTTGTTTTTTGTTTTTTAATCAAGAGTTCGTGGTCGACCCCCAGGCAAAAATGTGAAACTCCGCCTATGAAGAAAAGGTTGTGCTCATTTTAGATCAGATACGAGCACCATAGCTAATCACGATACAGACAAAATAATATGGTAATTGTACCCCCTCTGTTGGCCACAGACGCGCGTCGGTATTTGCAAAACGCTATAGGTATCAAATGATCATAATCGCTATTATGACTCGTGTGGTTTATTAAACAGTTACTGTAATTTACTTACTGTAATACTGTATTAAATTACTGTAATAAGTCCACTGTCAATGCATGACCATACAGTAAGGGAAAGTTCAATAGGAAATATGTTTTGTGTCAAATGTGTCTTATCTGATATAAAGTCAACAAGAAAAGTGAAACTGTAGCTGTAGCCTGGAAATTATGTGCAAACATGTAATTTCGCATTCTATATTTTGCATAAGCAGAAAGCCTGCCTGCAACACCGCTTCGCTTGTCTGCTGAGGAGTTTTCACTGAGAGCGGTCCCACACTCTTTGCAGGAAGTAATGTTAAAAAAGGAAATTTTATTGGCCTTGTAAATACAAACGTTTCTTGTTTGCGACCTATATATATTCTGGTGTGGTATTACTACATTTCCAAAGATCCTCCCAAACAAAGCCAACTAAACGTGGGTGCCCGTAATGACAAATTAACAAGAGCACTCAGTACAATATTACATAACAAAGAGAGATGGCTACTGTTACACTTGTGATTTTACACATGTAAATTGTTCGGAATACGATATTTGTCTGGAGAAGCACATGGACAAGTTCTTCACAGTTCTCCAGCATGCAGAGAACTCCATAGAGACTCTAGAAACTCTATTCTGGCGATGTTTAAAGAATTCCCTACAGATTCTGTGCAAAAACTCTGTGTGTCATTGTACTCATTTAAACAGGCAATAGATAAATATGACATTATGGGATGTAAAGATCATGACCCACAGTAGAGGACTATTTCAGGTCTACCAGGACCTCCTCTTCACTATAGCGTATAATTTTGAGTACATATTCATGTTTGACAATCTGTCCTGTTCACTGGGGGAACCCAAAGTCACCTGCACTGGGATTCCTGACATTAAACGTGAGGTTAACATGTTTTTACAGCACCTACCAGCGGTCAAAGGAGATATTACAATTTGTAGATCTTTAATTTCAAGTTGGTTGTGATCTTATCTCCATACGCATTTTGTGCCTATGATGTAAGGCTTAGAAAATTATCACCATAAATATATTATATAAATATAATTTATCATTATGACATGTAATTATGCACGTTTTATGAATTAATAAAAATTAAATTTATAAATTGACTTCTGAAATACCTGTGTCAAAGATATGTTCACTGTTTACAAAATGGAAGCCATATGAAATGGTAGACTAGCATATAATGATGGAATAATACACCAGTTAAAAGTTGAATTTTGATGTGAATTGTTTCTGATAATCCTAAAGACTTAGGATTTACAAAAATATTTGTATTTATTTATTTATTTGAGGAGACCAGATGGTTAACCAGATGCCCAGATCTTCAGTACTGTATAAAAATGCTTGACAGGATGCACCTCGTATTGTTGTTTGAGAGAATGCCTAGAGTGTGCAGAGATGCAATCTAGGCAAACAGTGACTGATAAAAAACTAAAATAATAAAAATGTTTTTGTTTATTTAGTTTATTTATGAATTTGTTTTTCACTAAATAAGTAACTATATTAGTTCTATTTCATTATTTTGATTATTTCACTATTATTATAAAACATCTATAATAAAGAATAAATAGGTGTGTCTAGAGTGGTGGAATAATACAGCACACAGTACATTTGGTGTATTGTTTGTTTATATTTCCTTCTCGTTCAAATCTCATTCAGGTATCTCTTACATCAGCACCTTGAGTTCTCAGAACCTATTCTGCAACCCACACCTCAAAGGCTCCAGAGCTGTGGTGTCTGAAAACCTCCACCACCTCAGCCAGCAGGCTGGATTTAAACCTCATCAGTCCAACCTCATGAAGGTATTTTACCACAGAGTAAATGTAAATTAATCTATTGACTATATATTAATATATTGATCTATCGTCAGCACATGGTTATAAAACACAGAGTCATAACTGAAAAGATTTTCATGACACTTCCTGCATCTCCCGCATTAAATTTTCAACATATTGTATGTATCTTTGTCTTTTACTCCAGTGCAATTATGCCAGTGATGTGTGCATGGGTAAGGGGCAAACCTGCACCCGACAGTTATGATGGAATAGTGACCAACCAAGTAGGCGTTGTCATAGCAGCATCAGGATGCTTGCCTCTGCTGTTCACTGACCCTGTAACAAAGGTGATTGGAGTAGCACATGCAGGTGAGTCATCATATCTGTTAAAAAAAAGGAATCACATAAAACATGTCCTGATTACCCCAATTTTAAAGAATATGAATTATAAAAGAGATTATTACATTATATCTTGTATTACATCCATAATTTACTTATGTAAAGAGACTTTGCTTTATGATAAATATTAATTAATATAATTAATTAATAAAATAAAATATTACTGTGAAATGTTAGGCACAAATCAGCACTTTTGTGTGTTCATCTTTTCAAAGAATATATCAGAAATTAGATGTTCTAACAGATATACAGCAGTACAAGTATAACATAGTTGTTTATCCGGTATTTCTTGTCTGTGTCACAGACTGGAAGGGTACTCTCATGGGAATTGCCATGGCAACAGTGAATGCTATGGTCTTGGAGTTTGGCAGTAGGCCTGCAGACATTGTATGTGTGATTGGGCCGTCTGTGGGACCATGCTGTTTTACTCTGGAATAAGGTTCAGCCAGAGAGTTCCATGCCATACATCCAGATATCAACCTTATGTTGATATCTGACTTTCAACCAGGTAAATGCCACAGGGCAACCCAAGGAATACTGCTTTGACAACAGCACACTGGAGACCATTTTTATTGACCCCTCATAAAATGTCGCTCTACTGTTGTGTTACTCACATAGCTCATACCTAGGTCTTCAGTACTCACAGTATAGAACAGCCCCCGTAACAATAGTGATTTATGTAAAGGCTCATATAGTTCTGTTAGATTAGCAAGCATTTAAAAATGCTCCATATATTTACAGGCACAGACTTTATATTAAAATAGCATCATGTTATATGCATAATCAGGATCCCACATAAAACCAGTTCCACAGTTCCACGTCCTGCCATCCTGAATTATTTTTCTGCCATGTAAGGGATGGAATCAACTTTGGAACACAGATTGGATTTGCATGGATTGAGTCTCATAAGATAAAAGAATTAGACCAATAACGCATATCCCAAGGTCGATATAAATGTGCAGATACATTGCATTAATGCGGTAATAAACTGCATAAATTAATATGGATTTTTTTAACCACACTGGCAAACAGACCTAACTTTAATACTAACATTAACACACGGTAACCATGATCATGAAAAACATGGGAACATCAGGGAATGTAAAACTTTTAGGACTAGGAAGCTCGCGAAAATTCCAAATAAGCCTATACTAGTCTGTAATTGTGCTTTGATCTGAAACATGTCTGTGACTAGATATTGTTTTTTTTAAGCGCATGTGTAGAGCTAAACTTTCTTAATAATGTGAAAAAAAGAAACCCAATAACAAACAACTCAATTCAACAGGCAAAATATGTAAAAACACATTTAAAGCTGCTCAAAAAACTTCAGGAATCCGTTGATGTCTGTCAGTATTAATTTATTATACTATGTATGCAGAGGACGTAGTTAAAGGGTTTGAAAAACACCAACTATGACCGTGATTGTACGCTAGAGGGAGCTAATGGCTTTTCTTTTTGTTCCTCTCCTCAAAAAACGAACCGTTATTGCCTTGCAGTACATCTGCTTTTGGTCTTTGTCATGGCAGGCTAAGAATCATACATGTTGCGCTTAAAAAGGTTTTGAAAAAGTCTTGTTTTTGTGACAAAAAATAAAGCCTAAAATATTTATCAATTCGTTTATGTAACATAACAAATATTAAACCACATCTGCTGTTGTACATGTGTATTTTATTAGGGTGACACAGCGGACGCTGACACTAGAGGGCGCATGTACCGTTACAGGGCGCTGCTCACGCTTGTTTATTTAGTGAGAGAATCTGATGGTTGGCTGCATCTCAAGAGCTTTTCAACAGCATCACAGTCAGGCTTTTGCATCCACTAACACTTTTGCAATGTCACAAAAACATCTTTGCTATTCCTTATCGCTTGCCGTTGAAACGGCTACATCATCAAGTCATTTAAAGGGTCCAAGGGTAACGTGATGTTTTGACCAATAAAACCACACCACTGCTCTGTTGACACCGTAGCAACAGCATGCGTGTGTGCTTCTCAAGATATTTCAGAAGGTAAAAACATAAGAAGGCCTCTACTGTCTTCAGATGTTTTGTGTTAAAGTATCTGTTTTGAAAGTCTTACTGGCCTATCAGAGATCAGTGACAGCTAACACATGTACTGTACCTTTAACTGTACAGCAATATGATTTAGGCATATTGGGCCATTTAAGTTAGTTAATTTAGGGCCATAATTTAGCCATTGTCATTCGTTATATGCTTGCCTCTGTCAAAGTAGCTATTGTTTTCTGACCTGACCTCTAAATATATATTGGGGGTATATATATATTTATAGAGAGAGAGAGAGAGAGAGGATAAATGAGGGACATAAATGAGATACAGGTGACAATTATTAGTAACTAAGGAGACAAACAAGGGAGATAATGAAGTAAGGCAAAAGGAAGCTCAAGATGCTTAAACACAAGAACGAAAACACTAAGAAATATAAATACAGATATAAACATCTAACAAAACCTTCTATGTGACATCAAACCTTGGATTAATAAAATGCTTTTATATGTGGGTCAGACAACAAAAGGATGATCCTCTCATTCTGACAGATTTTAGAGCTATTTCTGCGGGGCTTGTGATGAAGCTGTTTTTATTTTCTTCAATGATCAGTCACAGGTAAACATTTGATGTTTTGCTGTTGCTTCAGGAAAATAATTGCAGAGTCGCTATTCCAGTTAACACAAGCACTTTCTTTTCCACAGAATCCCCAGCATAGTTTGCCTGATTTACGACTTCCCTGTCACGCCTCAGTTTTACCGTAACTCATTAAACTACTTGACACACATGTCCGTAGACACATGCCAAACTCAATGGTGATGCAGACTCATCTGGAAACCTTTCTGTCCTCTAGTTTATTTTACAAACCTGCATTCCAACTAAGTCTACATTGACAGAACAAACGCAGGACACCACTAGTACTATAAGTGTTATTGTAAATCAACTGACAGTGTTACAGTAAATCTGAACATCTGCCTTACACTGTAGAAATAAATTAAGGGTTTAACAGAAAATATTGAGTACTAATAAATGTTACACATAATACTGTCTAGATGAGGTAAGGTGTAGAGGTAAGGGCTGTTAGAATTGGTTACTGATGATTTAGTCAAGTAGAAATATAATGGATATGCTAATATGAATATTTCAATTTATATAACATATATAATAAATAACATATAGTTATAATAAATAACTATATTTTAGGGAGTGATATGGAATCATATGACACATGTAGGTTGGTGGACAAGGACCAATGTTAAACCTGCTGTACAGCTTCTGGGGCCCGGCCCATTTGCTTTGCTTGAATGAGGAGATAAGGCTTAAAAAGCTTCCAAAATACACACTTGTTTTTGTGATAGACAAAATAGCACGTCCTCACCACCAGCATCTCTATCTGCACAAAGACCTGGCGTGCAACAGTTTGTTTGTTTTCATTTACAGCAGTGTTTTACTAGAGACAGGCTTCCTGGCATTTCTAAGCATTCAAGATGTTGCGTTTCTGAATGTATCAGGGCATCAGACTTCCCTTTATCCTATTGTGTCCAACCCAAAGATATGGCAAGAAATTTGGTGAAGAAATTTTAAAGCATTTGAAAAGACAAATGCGTGTGTTTGGGGTGTGAGGGCAGGGGGCACATTAACAACCTTTGTTTTTATTAGGTGAAGTATAATTTAGTCTGTATTGTTTTTTTTTAAAGTAGCCTTAGATTCAGTTCCAGACACCGAGACCACTTAAATGCATTTAGGTTATTTCAGCATTTACCATTACAAAATACATGATCAAGCAAAAATGCATCTTTATATGTTTAGGTTTACATTAATGTCATTAGTAATTGTTATGCCCCTGTTTTGTTTAATGACAAGTTTAATGACCCAAGTTGACATGGACATGTTTTTAAAGATCTAATGACCCATGTTATCTCAGCATTATTTAAAGAATGTTCCAAAGAGCTTTATGTGTGCTTGAAAACAACGAAATCTGACCTTTTGTACAAAGCAGTTTATACGTATGATCAACTTCACAAGTATGCTTGTTTGATTAGTGAACTAGAAATAATGCAGAGCTGTACATATTTCTCTTTTTTTACGCCATAACCTTTTTTAATATTTCTGAATTTAAAAAACTTGTACTTTCAGGTTTAAATGAAAAAAAAAAGATTTTCATTGTGATCTTACCTGAGGCAAATTTTAGTTCTCAAAGATTACTCCTCCATAGTTCTAAATTGCTCTCAATTTAGGCTCATTGCTGTCTAGGAGAAGTAATATTTAATGTTTTTTGTCTTCTTAGATTTCCCAGTGGGTTCTGAATCTGTGCCAGTGACTCTTTCCACCCACATCATTCACATTTGCATTCCATATAAACATTGTTGTTTATGTCAGCTGTCTGCTGAAGCTTGGCCCACTGCATAAATATCCTGTCTACAGTATGTAAACAGATAAGAAAGAAAGAACATGTTTAACTTTTTAAGCCCCTTAAACATCATAGAACATCTTTTTTAGAAAACTTGGTAACAACATTGCTAAACAATGATTTAGTGCTACTGAAATATTGTGTTAAAGAAATGCTAAAGTCTAAACATTAACCCCAGATCATGGCAAGAGCTTGTTTCTGCTTCATGAGCCACACACCCCCACCCCTCATCTTCTGCTCCCTCCTCATCTTTGAAGTGGGCGGCTCGGTTTGCTTTGTCATGATTACACTGTGGATATGAAAACAGAGTAATTCTCAGGACAGTGCTTAAAATACACGTAGATCTGGGTGTGGGTTTTCTCTTAGCGTCATTTTTTTTGATGAATCATGTAAACAGATGTCCCAAAATAATGGAAAAGATAGCTGGCAAGCAAATATTGTCAGAGGAGAGTCAGGCGGAGAGTGCATGTGAGCGGAGGCGAAATCCACTTCCAACTCTACAGTTTTAGACAGGCTTACGTATATGTTTTATGTTTAGATGAGTCTCCCTCCTCTACCCCAGGCAGAAAAATAAGGATTACTGATGCAATGTTATGATTTCATGTGATTCAGATAAAAACCAGACAGCTTAAAGGAGTTCTGTTTTAATATGTAATTGTGTTTTGTCTGTTCATGTTTG
>JAZGTJ010020908.1:0-10155 GCA_036877575.1 Botia almorhae
TATCATTTAGGTATAAGACCGAGGCTGTTGTTTTTATGTTCAGTTGCCAGGTTTCATAGTATTTTTGTGTTTTACATCTTAGCTGTTACTACACTATACATTTAGCATAGCTGGAACGTTGTATTGACCATCAGCAAACAGGACTGGAAATCCAAAATAAAATCCATAATAATACAACATTACATGACCGATTTGTTTTAAAAAGGTACAGTATGCTATAAAATAATTGATGCCGTTAAATTATCTGGTTATGTTAAACCTCGATAACTTGTGTGTGATTATATATATTGAACCACTTTAAAATATTCAACTTCATACTTCATTTCATGCAAAAATCAATGTCTTCAAACTTTAACAACAATGTTACTTATCTTTGGACCTCTTCCCATGTGTGCTTACGGTCCAAGTTGTGAGTTTTATAGCACATGCCTTGAAGAGCAGCGACATTCTAAAAGGACTGTAGCTGGTAGTCATGTTCTGTAATTAATTTTAGCTGTCAAACCAAGCAGCACATCACTCTAATTCAAAGACTAGCTGAGATGTCATTTGCTTTTCATACTTACTTTTTATTATTTCATAGTCTAGTATCCATAAATTATTCACCCTCAGCATCTTATATCATAGATTATTCATGCTTTCTAGCACTTTGACAAATTGTATCGTGACAGTGGTGCCAATGGAGAATTCACAAACTGGATGTCATTCAAATTCAGCTCATAAGAGTTTGAGGACAATGTCGTGCATGTGTTCCAAAAACTGTGATAAACATAGAGGGAGCACTGTTTACAACGCTGCTCATGATAATCAATTGTTTATATTGAGGTTTCAACTCATTTTGTACACAAACACAACCCTATAAGAAATTGTCATTTAGGGTGAATACAAATTAAACTCCACAGCCAAGTAGAAACAGCACGGCCTATGTTTACATTTGCCTTCTGTTTTCTTTCTTTTCACTGCAGAGAATTCTGGGTACGTGCCACCTCGTAGAATGAGCTAGTGTGGTTAAGTGGGCTCCTGGGACACTGATAGATGAGCACAAATATAACACTCTCTTATGAAATCTGTCTGCAATCTCACACTCATTGACTTTGCTCACTCTCTGTCTTGCTTTATTTTCACGAGAGGCTGGTTTTGAGATTCATGTTTCCTGGAAGAGCACAACATTGATCCACCAATCGAAGATGTAGGTCAAGCGTGTGGCCACAGGCATGGCATAGCTCCACCCAGGTTGTTTAGAGTGCATCTCCACTTTGTGTATGGAGAAAATTATTTTCATGTAAAAAAGTTTCATGTGTGGGCCTGCACATAAATGATGTACATATAATAGATGTGTGTTTATTTAACTGCCAGTGCAACTCGAAATGCTTCGCTTAGCTTTCAATTTCAGTGACCTATTGGTGATTCTCATCTCCTGTTTCTTCTCTCTAAGACAGGCCAGATATGCAGTGGCAGACCACTGCCACTAGGGAGTGATGAAAGAATTGTCTTCAAATATTGTTTTGTAAAACAAAAGTGATGGTGGGTAAGCCTATGTTCCAGATTCATCCTCAGAGCACAGCGCGCTCTAGGGACGAGGGCTGACAAGCAAAGTGTCTTCCTTCTATTTATGCATCAGGATTCAGTGACTTTCAGCCTCCCAAGAGAACATCACTACAAGACGAAGCTTTTTTAACTGTGGCGATGGATCTGTAGATGAGCATAACCAAAGGAAAACTACATGCTCAGAGGTTTCTTTCTATAGGCTTAATGGAGATTTTAGTAATAAACCTTGTCTTGGACGCATTTCCTAAAATTCCTTAGGAGACATGAACATGGAAACAAATGGGATAAACATTGACATACAGGTAGGGGTATATATCTATAAAACTAGTGTGAATTGTACAGCAGCAGGTAGTTTAAAATATGATCAGAAACTCCAGAGGAGACATTAAATTGTTTGTATTTTTTCCTCAAAAGAAATATCTTATGAGAATCAGAAGACACTGTATACTTTAAGTGTCCATTTAATTGCTGTCTGGGAAAAAAAGAGATACAGTAATATTTGTGTTTTCTTTACTATGTTGAAAAGCATGAACATGCATGTCTGCTTTTTGTCTGGAGAAAACAAACAAATGTGCACCGTACATACGTGCCCTACAGGTGACCATCTGAAAAGAGAAGGATGTTGAATCTCTCCCAATTGCGGAAGACCTAAAAATACACTCGGATCGTCCCAGTAGAGGGCTGGCAGTATCTTGGGCTTCAGTAATGAGAATTTGAGATGGCTCTCGACCCCATCTCCCAAGGCTCAACACTGGAATCACAGTGGTTCTGATACATTCATCACAGCTCACAAAGCAGACGGCTGGAGTCAGAAGGGGCTTTGAAACCTTGAAGATGTCTGGGCAGGCCCAGGGCAGGCCTACCATACAGAGCTGTCTTATAGAGAGAAAACCTCATTTAACACTTCACAAGCTGCTGGAGCCCAGAGAGAAACATTCAGAGATAAAGAGACAATGGTCCCATCCTGTCTCGTACGCTCAATCTAACACATTCTCCACTGGAAAAGGTAAAGTTCGGCAAGAGCGAATAAAGGGACAATTAGAGATCAGAATTAAAGTTGAGGTTGAGTTAGAGCGTGTGGAGAAAGTCAGATAGATTAGAAAACCTTACAATGATGAATGGTGAAGCTGATTGTATTTCAGACTTTATTACACTGCAGTATTGGGCAGGACCTCTTCACATTCAAGCTTATCTTTAAAGATGATCATAATCTCGGTCTGAAAACTGCTATCCTGTTTTCTGAACTTGACAGAGAGCTTATAAGAGCTTCAGAGCCAGAAAATGAAGCTAAAAACAAGACAGATATTTGTTTAAAGGTGCGCTGAGTACATTTTTCTTTATTGTTTCGCAACATAACAAGGGCACTGAACTGACACCTAAATGCAGCATCATTCAAAAACAAACGTTTTTTTAAATTATAAGTGCCGTCATATAATTAGCTTATTTTGCAGGTGTAACTGTTACCCACTATTCATTTCTTACACAATTATAACTGTATTTTAAGGGCCTGTTGGGACGCTACATAAAAAATTAGAAGTATTCAGTTGGTCATGTGATCCCAACATGGCAGCCCCCAGGTAGCATAAATCAGCTATACTGGTATATAACTGTATCTTATGTAATTGTACATATTTTAAACATATTTGTCAAAAGTACTATTCATTTCTTTAACTGTAAAACTTTATAATAGTGGGAAAAAACACTCTGTGCACCTTTAAGTGGTTTATGGATCTTCTCACAGAGAAACTGATTTTTGACCAGCTGTGTTTTAAACGTGTTTCGACGAGTTGCATTTGTAAAGCTCACATTACATAACGTTTTACAGCCATGAAGAGCTGTCATTTTTACAGAAATTTATCAGTGTTTGACTGATGACTACATCGCTTAGAAACTGCATTTCTACTGTTGTATCTGTGGAAGAAAGCTCTGTAAATGTTTCCCTCTTTTATGCCATCTCACATCAACAGTAAAGGACTAGAAAACTCAAAACATCTCCATCTAATGCAAAAAAAATCATACATGAATTTTTAATTTGCTGTTATGATTCTACTCAGCAACTCTAATTAGAACTGTGAAATGACTAAGGAAACATTTTTATAGTTATGAGTTCACCCAGAAGAGCAAATTGTCAATAATTTGTGGACCACGCATTCAGAGCAATCCCTGTTCTTTCTCATGAATATAATATTTACTGTGTGTTGGAAAGCAGATAAACTGTGGTAAACTACTGTGTCAAGAATTATCAACCTAACACACGTTCTATTAACATACATTTACACGCACAGACACACAGACACACAGTCACCCGAGCTCCCAACCAAATCTTAACCATCCAAGGGAAGTTTGTCCTTCAAGCCCAGCGTGCTATGATTACCTCTCTCTCCTATGCACAAGCACACACATACGCACAAGAGAGCAGCCACAGTCGACGTAAATCCAAAAAGGCCCTTTTAGCTGACAGACGCAGTCTTTCCCATGAGTGCCTGTGATGTCTAGCATCTGCAGTCCGCCGAGCATCGCGCCACAGGTATATACAGAGATCCTTGTCTGTCCTCGAGTCTTCTGACGAAGAAATGCAGTTATCTATAGTCTACGATAAGCATGTCCATCTATCACATTGACAGAATCCTCTGTAATATCAGTGTCTTAAACAAGAAGGTCTCCATTTTCATCAGGGGTTGCTGAAAAGTCCTAGACCACTTGGTAGGGCAGCTATGTTCTTGCTATCGTGTGACCTGTGGGAGAAAACAAGAGGTTGGACATTTGATACAATCACTAAAACGTCTACTTGGAGATGCTGGAGAGACAAGATGGTTTTTTTATGCTTATGTTTTTCAGCAAAATATCTAGACATCCTATCTTGTAAATAACAAAGAAAAAAAAAATACTAAAACAAAAACAAACAAAACCTAAAACAAACAAAAAACTTGAGATGCATGTTTTGAAAACAAATTTTATTCTTGTATGCAATTTTGCAAGTCAATTTATCTTGTTGTAAGGGCGGTCCGTTATTTTTACTGGAAACCAACAAAAGATCTTTTTCTAAAATCTATATCTTTTGCAGTGTGCTGTGATAAATCTGAGAGCCAGAGGTATATTGGTCTCACAAATGGATGATTCAAGCTGATCACTGATGCTTTAGTGTCAGAAAGGGACACAGAACGCACACCAAACAGGAGACTGTAAAAGGCTCACAGTGAGAAAAGATAATAAACACATAAAGAAAATATATTGAATAAGAGGATGGTGAAGGAGAGAAGATGTTAAAGTATAAGCAGGCAGATGGAAAGAGACAGAGAACACAAAATATAAGTACTGGCTCATCTACACAATCTCCTGTGACATGCATTAAAGCTATCCGGTAACGGTTCAATTTTTCTGGTATTAAATATAAAATTAATGCCCACTGAAGTAGTAGGACACACCCTGTCGCCTCCCATATTATATGTGCCTTGCTCTATTGGCTCTTAGGGTGGTAGAAGGCGGGGCACAGCCCACTGACAGTCAGCTCAGCCAATCAAGCTGGATAAATAAGTTAATGAATCTCAAATGAAAAACCCAAAGCAGCCATTCATTGTTTTGTCTCCCCTTCTTACCGACTTAATTAGAACTCTTAATTTGAAGGCCTCTGTGGAGCCCGTAGCCATAATGCATTTTAATGAACACAACAGATGTTCTGCTGTTATTTTATAACTCTGAACAATTATTCTTATGGCAGTTGTGTGTTCTCTGCCACAGTTATTTCTTTAATACTTCACCTGTATGTCACACCTCCTAAGAAACAGCAGTCACTGTGGATTTCATCCAAAAAAACAGAAGCCTCTGTGCTCAAGTCTAATCTATAATCTACATGAGGTTCAATTTATAAATGGGTTTTATCAAAGACTTATTTCTCTGTATGGGTGAATCCTGACCAAACCTTACCAACCCAAGCACATACTGTGTGTATTCTGAAATTTAATATAGCCAAGCGTCTTAAGCCATATGTTCAAGGTAAACTGGTGCTCAAAAATGTCTTTTATTTAGGACATGAAAGCTTATCACAAAATGAACAAATTTTAAAGACTGAGTTGAAGTCAAAGTTAGTGTGAATAAACAATGTTGTCTCTGTGTGTTTGTCTACGCCTGGTCTTTGAAAATTCTCCTTTGGCCTTTGAAAGTTCTTTCTGTAAGACTGAAGTCCTCAGGGATTCATCGCTGAGCGTTCCACGCACTCCGTGCAGTCGCGCAGAAATTGTTTATTTATCTTCAAGCCTTTGCTCGTTCTTTAATAAGTCTCTTTTAGAACGTCTCTAAACTTTGAGTGATGTGTCTGTCTATAAATGTTTTTTGAGAAACCCTCATTATCTCCCAAAAACTGGCGTCCCGCGGGTATGTCGGTTGCTACGCCCCTGCTGTAACATGTCCATAAACAGGTGAACATTTGAGAAGGCTGTTGAAATTTAAATGTATTACTTTACCCTTAGGATAAAAATAGGATTTAAGAACATATCCTTGTACTCTCAAAAGCTTCAGAGAACCCTCTTATCCAAGTAGAGCCTCAACAAAACACTTCTTTGAACAATGGTTTGCCTGAGTAAAAAAGGCCCGGGGAGAAAGGTTCCTAAAAAGAAGACCCCTTCTGAGAACTCTCTCAGGGTGTATTTTGATGGCATATATAGTAGCTTTCAGAAAGCTCTGTTTAAAAGGTTCTTTTATGGGAACAAAAAGGTCTTAGATGCCCCTCTCATCTGGTAGTGCACCACAGGCAGTGGACACTTTCCGTGCCAACCCGGGTCTCCTGGACTTAAAATGTAGCATCAGAATGCTTCAGGCTGTGACCGGGCTTTAATCATTACGGCATACTGGGCTGGTCATATTTCCTGCCCCCAGAAAAACACATCAGCTGCGGCTTGAGTTCAGAGGCAACACCTCGGGGCCTGCAGTTACCTGGTCGACTTACCTTGGTGGTTTTGACTTTGTTGCCGGTACTGCAGGACCAGCCGGTGAGATCTGGAAGAACTTTACACTCCTCGCCATCCAAACAGGGGTGCATTTGACACCACCATTTTTGCACCACGATGGAAGCTGGAGAGCAGATGATGAAAAGGTGGATTACTACAACATTATTATCCTTAGAGTGTCTCCTGTGTATCACTGATATACATCAGTACATCATAATTTACAGATAATCCTAATAAGAAAGAATGTAATAAACAAACAACACACACGTTTTCGAATGACAAGCCTTTATGAAACATATGACTTGAACAATTTCAAGAAATTTAGGGGACCTGTACTTATTCACAATAATTGCATAACTGGAGTAACACACTCTAAATAAAGCAGCAGTGGCGGGTTTGTACCGTCAAATTAACAAACAACAAAGGTTGAGGAATGAAACTCATTTAGTCATACCAGAAATTTTCATACAAAAATGTTTATGTATTAAATGGTATCAAATGGAAGAAACTTAAGTTTTTTGTTGTCTTCCCTGTAACTGAACATATTCCAAACATCAATTTAAGGACATACCTCAGAATTCTGGAAAAATTGTCAAGAAATAGCAAAATTTAACACAAAAGATGTGGTTTTTTTTACACAAAGTGTAATGCTGTGGCAGCTCTTGAAACTATTTTTATTGGTGGAAAACAAATTATGAACTGGTCGAACTTGGTCTAAAACATACTTTACCTGACATTATATTACTGTTTAAATAACTGTTAAATAAAGCAATATTACACTTGCAATCATAATGCTGCTGTTATACTGAATATTAGCACAGCTGTGATTCGACCAATCACTTGCATTCACGCCATACTGATATTCACATTTACGCATTTGGCAGACCCTTTTATCCAAAGCGACTTACATTGCATTATACTATACATTGATTCTTAGTATGTGCAATCCCTGGGCTCGAACCCATGACCTTGGCGTTGTTAACGCCATGCTCTAACCACTGAGCTACAGGAAAGCGCTATTCAATACAACTGTGAGTGTAATAGAGTGTAATAGCGTGGCTTAACTGTTCGAATGCTTTTGGGGCTGCTATAGATGACTAATGGATCTCGTCACTTCCTAAGAACTATGGAGGCAAATGCATTAAAATCAAGAATTAATTGGAATTATCTGTCAAATACACACCTGCTAAAGCAGAGGTTAAATAAACAGGTGCTAACAGCATTCCAGTAGATCACAGTGTTAAAAAAATAACTTTTTTTTCATTACCACCCTGATGTGTTATAACGCAGGAAAGAAGAAAACTGTGTTGCTCATTTATTCTTTCAAGAAAGTACTTTATATATGTCATGGTTTCAAACTGTATTCATATTGGAACACTGCTTATAAATAACTATATATATATATATATATATATATATATATATATATATTGTTGGTTACAGTTGGTTAAGTCAATGTTGTCAGGCTGCTAAAACAAAATGCACAGGACTGCAGGGTTTATTTACACTCCTCAGGAATATCGATGGATTCTTTATACCGTACACCATATGGGACATACTGTTTAAACATCAAAAAATACAATACTATCTCAAAATTGATGTTGGAATATTTTGGAACTATTGGAAAACTTCCTAACATAATATTTGGAAAACATTCTGCTTTAATAACTAAGCACTGGCTGTCTCTAAATAGTCTAAACTCACCTCTAACTCAATCACTTACTTTAAAACATGCAGTGAGACACTAAATCCAGTCCTGATAAGCCAATCAATAGCCTGTTCAAATGGGACTTAATGAGATGTGTGCACTCATAGGAAAATTACCCAGAAGCCCATTGTCCTTATAATAAGAGAGAACATACACAGCCGAAATGAGCTGAATTATGCAAAATAACACCTTATACAGACACAGGATGTGAAAACGAGTGGGTTCATACAACTTAAATGTGTGTGTTCGTGCTTACTAGTCTTACTACTCATAATAATACCAATAGTCAAAATTGCATTTACATTTATGCACTTGGCAGATGATTTCATCCATAATCTAGCATGTATGTTCCCAAATATCATATCACGAATCAAACACACAACCTGACCAAATGACCAGTCCCACAGGGTACTGACATAACAGCAGTGATGGTCAACAGCACTTGGTTTGTTTTGGATGCTGGTGAGCAGGAGTCCCCCCCAGCCTTCTAAATAGGTTTAGCCAGCATTGTTACCTAGGTCATTACATTTCACCAAAAAGACCATGTGTGAACCAGCACTTCCAGACAAACCAGCACTAACCAGCCTAGACCAGATCTGTTTTCTTAGCAAGGAAGCCCACAGTTAAAATGTCTGATTTATGTGGCTCTCTAATGGTTCAGAAAATCTGTGGGCGGATAATTATCATTAATGTGGCCATTATTAGATTTAATGATAACCTTAAGAAGGGATGTTTTCATTACAGTTGAGAGCACTATAATTTAAAGTAATTTAAAGGGTGAGGTGTGTGTGTGTGCGTGTGTGCGTCGTGAGAAAACACAAACACGCAAAAATAGGTGTGACAAATATAAAGCTGTTGTTTGAGTCCAAAGGCAACTGAAGTGGTTCATGATTCAATTTTCACATCAAGCACATCTTTTCTTTTTCAACGGCAGTGTGAAAATGTTGTGTTACTGTTAACATGAAGATGCTAATGCCAAAATCATTGGCATATTATGTCAAGTTATGTAAATTGTGTTCAACGTTCCCTCTCCCGTTTCCATTGTGGGGCTTATACAAATCAGGAATCAATTAAACAGCAACGATTTTAAAATAATAAAGCCAATGAGAAAGCACTTATGACAGCGAACATGTTTGAAACTCAAGGGACTTAACATTTCTGCGGATAAAATGCGAGCTGAGCTACTAAAGCTTTTCAAGAGTTAAATGGCTTTAGGTTTGCAGTTGAGAACATCTTCTTTCGCTTTTCTTTCCCAAATCTCCCCTTCTACAGTTTAAGCATTTAACTGGATAGTTTGGCCAGAGCTCTTAGACAGATTTTGTCTGCTTTTAGTGCTGAAGTGGCAGTGATGGCCACAAAACACATCCCTCCTTTTCTGACAGTCCTATTTCCAGTCAAGAAAAGCCCCAACTGAGGCCACGGAGGCCAGGAATTTAAGCTGTGATTTCCTATATGGCTCTTTTTTGGCTTTAGACCTTATTATTTTTAAAAATGTAAGACTATTTGGGATATAGGAATGTTTTTCTGCCCCCATTTCCTAAGCTGTGAAAGGCACCATCATAGATGAGGAAGAGAAAAACATATTGGAAAATTGGCGAAAGGAAAACAAGATTGAATAAAACAGCATGTCAGACATCTTGAGGAAACGTCTCACTGTCTGTCTCTTCTTGTTTGTGTCTGTAATTGTTGGCACTGGGGTTTGTGGCATGTTGTATTAAGTCTGGTGGAGAAACACAGCATGCGATAATCATAAGTATTCTAAGTCATGCAACCTCTCTCTCTCTCTCTCTCTCTTACACACACACACACACACAAACAAACATAGTCACTATTGTCAATATGATACTTGTGTCACAATGAGTGTGTATGTGAGTGTGTACCATATTAGTGCCATAACTTTGAGCAGTGACCTTATAGCTAATGGTGGACGTTGTGTGTACATTTTTGTTTTAGGTGTAA
>JAZGTJ010020910.1:0-10154 GCA_036877575.1 Botia almorhae
TAATCCCACACTGTAACCTCCAGCGTCTTATGAACCAGCTCAGCCAGAGAGATCTCATAGAAAAACTCCTGCAGGTGGTCAGAAAGGACATGCTGATTATCTGACTGGCAGTTAATGCCTCAATCAATAGTATCATTTCAGTGGCATGATCACGTCAGGTTGATTTCCCCCAGCGCTCTCCTCCATCAGCTGTCTGACTCACTGCAGATGCTGCTCATTCATTGTTGTTTTGAATTTCTCTCATTTATTTTATTCGTGAACATTGAACAAAAACTGGGATGCAGCACGTGTCATCCCGACAGCTCAGATGCCACCTGGGCAATGATTAAAATAATTAAACCCCGTATAGTGTTGCTTCGATTAGCTGTTTAGCCAAACAGATATTCTGTTCTGATTCTGGTGGTATCGCACCCACAGTTTGTAGCAAGACGTGCTTGAAAAATCATACAGAAAAGAAAACACATTCAATGGAGGCTGTTTTATTCCAGCAGTTGTCTGTGTTTGAGGGGTTATTGAGTTAAATCAAGCTGGAATCACTGGGATTAACGCCCCACCCTCACAGCCCACTCTCCACTGGACCTTCTTGAACTCCGCCAGACAGCAAAGGGGGGTGCGGGTGGGGGAGTTAGAACGTTGGATAACTTTTAATGTTACCAAACGTTCTTGCAGCAACATTAGTAGAACGTATTTTAACATTATATATCATAAATCTAAACCGTTGTTCTTAATTTGTTACTGGAATGTTTTAAAAAAAACATTACAGAACGTTTGTGGTATAATAGTTATAATGTTCTTATAACCAAGCAATAACGTTAATACAACTACATCCAAAAACTGGATGTTTTGAATGTTCCTGGGACAGTTAAATTGATATTTTTAATGTTTTTGTGACTTAATGGAAGCGTTAGGAAAACGTTCCTTCAACCTACAATTGTTAGCCGGACACCCACACGCCTGCCCTAGAGCTAAAGATAACCACACATGCTGAGACTAAAATTTCTAAAGTTAAAAAAATGGAACATTTCTAAAACTTCAGGCACTGATGTGTGCCAGTTATTTCTCCCTGGATTTTTTGGCCGAGCGTGACTCCCGTGTAGTTAAGAGCAGTGCTGCATTTAAACAGATAAGATTGGAGATTGGAGTCGCGAGATTGGAGTGAGCAGGCGTCGGTCCGAGCCAAAGACTAAATTATACGACCAATCTGGGTGTGTATTACTTCTGAGTGAATGCAAACAAAACACTCTGCCTTACTGCCGATCGCCCGCCGCCCACATGACTGAGACACTGTTAGACAGACGGAAAGGAGGAGAGAGAGAGAAATGACGGAAATGAGAAATGTATGAAGCATTGATGACCGATCATTCAGGGGGGCTCGTGTGAGAATCTGAAGTGAGCAAGAAAGGCAGAGGAGGGAAAATGGAAAGATTGGAGGAGACATCTCATTAACACTCACAGAAACGCTCAGCGGCTCTCGAGAAACGCTCGCGAGGCGCGTGACGCACGCAAATGAAACGCGCGCGCCGCGTTCCCTGCCAGTTCATCACACAGATCCATACCTCATTGAATTCCGGGTTAAGGGTCTTTTTAATCACTGCGGTTTTGTGTTTGGATTTCTTCTGTACGTCTGGCTTCAGATATCTGACGGGAGAAGGTAGACAGAGCGACACAGTGATGGAGATACACAGTGCAGAAAGAGAAGGCCAGCAGGAGAGTTAGAGGAACAGAGATTAACACAAGCGGAGACAAAAGGAGCATTACTGTCACACACACACATCTGTTTGAAGACAGTCACACAAAGATATTTGCTTTCTAGCTTTGGGCATCCAACAGACCTCCATGAAAATTTCATTTGCTTTGTGTACTGCTGGTGACTAAGAAACACACACACACACACGTACACACACGCGCGCGCTCACACAACTGCACAGTTAGAGTATGGCTTTGATCCTGAGACAAGTGAGAATGTGTGTGTGTGTGTGTGTGTGTGTGTGTATCTGTGAAGGCAATGAAGAGACAGTAACTGGAGGGGAGGGGCCGTGTGTTCTCATGTTGTTTTGCCCGGAGAGCACGAACACTTTGAGAGTGTTTATTTTAATACATGATGTGAGAAAAATAATGAGGGATTAGAGGGAGTCATAAATGAGAGAGAGCGAGAAGCTAAGACACATCAGAGGAACAGGGAAGGCTGTCTGTGTTTTAAAGCTGTATTATTTGATCTGTTCTTCTTACTCTCCCTCTCTCTCTCTCTCTCTCTCCTCCACTGTCTCCTATTCTCTCTATTTTTGATGCATAAAGATGCAGAAACTGTTATTATGGTACCTGCTCCTCCTAACCTGTTTTTCTTTTGCCCTTTTTAAAGATTCAAGAGGCTTCAGGATCGGGAAGTAACTTTATGTGAAATATTGTGTATTGAATGCAATGTAGAGGTATAGTTCACCCAAATGAGTTTCTTGAGATACTTGATAAATGTTGATCCTTTTTATATTTTTCTATACAATGAAAGTGAATGGGGACGGAAGTTATTAATCACAAATATTTTGTATATACAATATATACAATATATATATATATATATATATACAATGTATATACAATAGAAGTCTATGGGGTGATGTAAAGCACTGTAAATAATCATTCAAAACATGAAATGGTCACATAATTATCGACTCATTTCTAGATCACGTGACGCTGATGAACCCTGATAACTTAAATGACGCCATATAAGTACTCTAAAAAGGACCGAAAAGGACCATTTAATTGTTTTGTCATTTATTTATTTGTAAAGCTACCATAATGGGGAAAACTCCGAAAATATATCCACCTAAAATCCACAGAACAATACAGGTAACTTTGCAGGTTTTATAAGTCATGTTCTTACTGCATAAAGAAATACGAGATTGACATATCTGCTTTTAAACCCTTCAGTGCGTCAGCCCCATAGACTTGTAATAGCATTTCTGTACATGTGTTTTCCTTTGTTTTTAAACAGCTCTTAGAGTTACTGATTTAGATACTGATAATGAAATCTTACATTTTTACATAGGGATCCGAGAAACCGTTGACATCCATGGCGGCCAGATGTGCACAGCGTTGCACTCCGACACACAAGCCGCCTCGCTGTCCCTCTCCGTCTCCATCTGCAGGCGGCGAAAGAAACTGCAGCGAGAGCAGCAGGCGACCTCTCTCTTCCAGACTGGTCAACTGTTCATTCTCCCACTGCGGGACGTCAGAGAGAGAGAGAGATGTTGAAAGGTACGGACATACAGACAGCATGAACAGAAGGAATGATTAAAGGAGGAGAGGTTCATTTTTTCTGGCATGAAGAAAAAATGAGTTAGTGGGTTGAAAGATATTTTAGACGCCATCCCGGTTACCAGGGAACATTCTAAGAACATTGGCTAACATTCTCTAAAATGTTGTTCATGAAATATTTTCGAAACTTTACAGAATTAGGGAAATATCTGAATAACGTTCTTATAACCAAGCAATAACGTTAATGCAATGTCTGAAAAACTGGACGTTTTGAATATTCTTTCGAACAACATTTTAAACGCTAATGTTAGGGGAAATGTAGGGAAACGTTCTTACAATCTAAAATATACTTAATTAATCAACTAGATTGAAAGTGACAGAGCAGGAGATTCAACACACTGTTTGTATCGGAACCAATGACAAGCATTCCCTCGAGTCAGACCTGAGAGCGTTCTACATGTTGATCATTATAAACAGCTTGTCATGGCTTGTCATGCCGTTAATATATTTTGACACTACGCACTAGATTTTGGTTTTGGACAGTCGACATTAAATGTAATTTTACAATCATAATGGGCGGCAAACAGCACACAAACAGCTAACAGGGAATGTTATCAGAACATGTTATGATTCTCTCAAAGTCATTAAAAACATTCTTGCAGTAACATTAGTAGAACATGTTTTCAATGTCATATGTCTTTAGCTAACGTTCTAAAAACGATAATGTTATATTAAGCATTATTCTTAAATTGGAATGTTTTATAAACATTACAGAACTTTGAATAACATTTTTATAACCACGCATAAATGTCCCTAAAACGTTCAAAATAACATTTTTAACAGAAACATTAGGGAGACATTTGTACAACCTAAAATTGTTAGCTGGGCATCAAAATTCCCTTTAAATGCTAATAGGACATGTTTGTATTTGTATCCTCAAGTGATTTTTCTCTATTTAAATGACATTGTTTGCATTTATGTCAAAGCTGAGCTGGCCTTCTTGCAGTCCATTGCACTCCACCAAACACTGTATCCATCTACTGTATCTCATTCTACTGTGTTGAATGTTCACCCACAATCATGCACTGATGATTAAAGCTCGAGTGAAGCTTATTCGGATGCACATTAATAATACATGCAATGAATCCTGGAGTGTGACTCTGAATATGTAACACATACACCAGGAGAGCAACAATATTTACATGAAATATTCTGTAATCCATCAGTGCGCATTACAAACGTTTGTTTTGATTGAAGTTAGCTGCAGGGGCTTGACATGGAGAAAACTGAGGGTTCGATCGATGCAGTGAGGTGCACAGCTGTGTCGCTCATTTCTGTTATGCAGGTTCATGGCTCCATCAGTTATGTCTTAAAGGAATACTCCACTAAAAATGAAAATTAGCCAACAAATTACTCACCCTCAAGGCTTTCTGAGTGTATGTGACTTTCAGCTGAACAGAATCACAGTTATATTAAATAATATCCTGCCTCTTTCCAGCTCTATAATGGGAGTGAACAGTGCCCGAGATTTCAAAGCTACAAAAGCGCATATATCCATCAGAAAAGTAATCCATACATCTAGGATGCCCTGAGGGTGAGTAATTTATGGCCTAATTTTCATTTATCGAAATTAATATTCTTAATCCCCTGCAAATCAATTGATAACTTTACATCTTTTCCTCATGTTAAGCATCATGATCATTTTCTTGACATTGTGTAAATGAAGTAAGAATTAGTCGTGATCAGAGCATGTCTATGTTTATTTAATACTTATAATAAACAAAAACAAAACAATTATTTAAGCATTATATACTATTTAAAAGTTACATCACAACAGGAATGTGTATATTTTACCAATTAGCTTTCACATTTAACCTTCTTTTAATAACTGTGATGTAGTCATTTTGAAAATGATTTTTCAGGCATGCTCAAAAAAGTGTAATAGCTTTTCAAGTGAACATTCACAGCGAGAGCAATGAGCTTTCATATCCTTTTCTGTTTCACTCTGTCACAGCCTGCCTTTGTTTCCAGCTGTCTGTCTCTCTCTCTCTCTCACTCTCACTGACCAGCAAAAGGACACGATCGATATAATAATCATCACAGTGTCTCTCGCCCCCTGTTTGTTTTTAAAAAGGCTGTTGTTATTTTTAGTTCTTTACCTTGCGCTCAGAAATTCCTCTTAAAACCCGGTTTGTAACATTATATGTGTGTGTGTGTGTGTTTTTGTGTGTTTGTTTGTCTGTGTGTGTTTTGTGTGTATGTGTTTGTATGTTTTTTTGGTTTGTGTGTGTGTGTTTTTGCATTTGTTTGTTTGTATGTGTTTGTTTGTGTTTGTTTGTGTGTGTGTGTGTGTGTGTTTGTATGTTTTGTTTGTGTGTGTGTGTGTGTGTGTGTTTTGTTTGTTTGTGTGTGTGTGTTTTTGCATTTGTTTGTTTGTTTGTGTGTGCGGGTGTGTATACCCATTAGTGTGAAGCATGCCAAGTCAAACCTGTTTGCTGCCATGTGTGATGTTTCATTAAAGTAATTGTGTGGGGATAGACACAGATAGTAAGTGTGTGTGTGTGTGACAGAGAGAGAGATAGAGAGCTGGAGTAAGTGAAAGCTGGTTTGCCAGACCTTCATTAATTTAACAGTGTGGAGACACATACAGCTAGTGGGTAGACAGCGGGTCGACCTTATAAACAAATAACTCATAACACAAACAGCGAGGAGAGCAGCCCAGCCGTCTAATGCTCAAGAGACAGACCAAACAGCTGCAGATGTGATTCCCTGCTGGATGAGGTCAATGACACAAAAAATCACTTACACATTACGGTCAGTTGCCATCATTTGAGTGGCAATTGTCAGATTGCACTGAGTTTGCATGAGAACAGGCAGATGTTAATGATAACAAAATATTCAACATTACGGTAATATGTAAATATGAAATCATTTCCACTGTTGCATGTGAAATGACCGATATGATAAAGAAGCAAATGTTATATAGAAAAATACTGGTTTCAGATCTTGAAATAAATAGCAAAAGCGCAATAAAAATGCATAATAAAAATGCAAATCGCATAAAAAGATTTGACGTTTTTTTTGCGAGAAAATGGTAAAGTTTTAGTCACCTCAAGACTTTCGACAAATTAGCCCCAACGCAGCAGATGGTGGAGAATCTGTGTCGGTCCTCCAACAGCACGACTTCTTCTGACTAATTAAAATGGCAGTGGTATTTCTGAATGGGATAAATCAATTTAGACCCGGTTCCAATATTTCACTGTTTCAATCGCTCAGGTTTTGGCTGCTCCGCTCAGCTGAGGTCTCAAGCTAATGACCCCCATCACACAGGCGCGCTAACGATAATGAGGGGGGGTAACCAGCAGGTTAACAGGTGCGCAGTGAGGCCGGCAACACACACGCATACACACGGCTTTCATATTCAGATTTCTTGTGATTAGCAGGCAGATGGTGTGTCATCAGCCTCGAACTGAGTCTGTACATTTGCCAGTCCTGACACTAAATCAAGAGCTTTAAATAAACATTGTGGATGTTGTCATAAATGCCGTCTGTGACTGTGTGATTTTTTCCTTTCTGAGGTATGAAGAGGTGAGTGGGGTAAGATGTGTCACCGGCCTTTTCCGTCAACCTGTGCGTAACCGTGCTTAATTAAAAAATAGCACAAAAGCACATTACAAAAATATGATTGGGATGCAGTCAACATATCTGGCTGGCGGTAGTACAACACTGTTTGTATTTATGTATTGCTGAGGGATTGTGAACGTTTTCCTAACATTTCTATTAAGTAACAAAAATGTAAAAAATATTATTTTTAAAGTTTCAGGAACGTCTAGTTTTTTTTAGATAAATTAACATTATTGCTTGGTGCATTTTTTTTTAAATTCTTTAAACATAACACTAACAACACAGAATAACATTTTTGATATATGATATATACCATTAAAGAAACCAGTTATTTCTGAGCAGTATCATTGAATCAGTTGATTCGATTTGAGGACTGATTCGTTCACTTTTCTCATGAGCAAAATCCACATTTGAAATGAATGACATTGTCAATCTCTTCCTCCACAAAGCTTTCCTATGGCCTCATAGCACACACATCTTCAAATAGCTCTCAGGTCTAACAGGCGACCTTTATGACACTTGTATGGTTCTCTGGGTTCTCTTTGAAGCTTAAAAGCTCCTGGTCCCCGTTCTTTGTAATTGCACGAAGAAAAGCGACCACAAAAATGTCTCCTTTTGTATTCCACAGAAGAAATAAAGCTCTACCAGCTCGGGCCTCACGAGGGTGACTAAATAATAACAATAAATTGTGTGTGCGCTGTTCCTTTAAGTAAAAAATGTCTCAGTGTTCCTCCACCTTTATTCTTTTATTTCCTTTTATTCCTTCTCTTGAATTCATCTCTGCTTTTTAACATGCGGTCTTTTTTCCAGACCTTCATGTCCGCCTCTGTGATTCCTCTAAGCAGTAACCGTTTCCCCCTGTCAGTTCTGCGTGTAGCTCTCTCTCCCCAGAGGTCTGTAAGTATGCTGTCTGTCACTCGTCCTGCCCCTGCTGTCCAGTCATAACCCCTGCAACCTCTTCCCTCCCTCCTCTTCATCCTGCCTGTCTTCGCTGCCTGTGCTTTTCTGTGTCTCCTCACCTCATAATTCTCCCTCATCTCTCCTCTTCCTTTTGAAACTCTTATTATTCTGTTCCCCGAAATCTCGGGTGGTTTCAGGTGGGTGGCAAAGTGTTCCGCCTTTCCTATCCTTTCAGATTCATCTTTTATCCGTTTATTAATGAAAGAAAGGAGAGACAGTGTGGGAGAGGAGGTGAATATGAAATAAAAAGCGTGTTAAATGCACAAGAGAATTCTCTCTTTTTCTGGCGTGTTTCAAGCGTTGTCAACACTAGGCATTAGTAACGTACGTATTGGACAACGACACGCTAAATAAACCACATTGTATCTCGTGTCTCTGGGGCGTACGATGCAGTTTAGCTAATCTTAGCCATCGCTTATGAATGTCACATTTGTTCTTGTTGATGGACAGAATGTGCGTGTGCTTTAACTGCGAAACGCGCATGTAGCGCATTCACACGTTTGCCCTTTTCTATAGCCGAATGCCTCTTGCTCTTGTAATCCTTCTCAAGTCAGTTTTCATCTTGGGAAGTCTTAACATGTTGAGAACAATTCTGGATGGTAATGAAAATGCTAATCGATTTCATCAACCCACTTATCATAACACGCTCAGTTCTTCCTGACATGCAAATGAGCTTCAATCCCAAAGTGAAAACATTTCAGTGTGAGAGCCTTAATCAGCAGCCAATTAACAGTCTGAAATATTTAAAACTCCATCTCACATGCGCAAATGTCAGCGATTTATCAACTGTCTTTAGTTCAGAGAGAGAGGGAGAGACACACACACAGATAATGAGAGAGAGAGAGAGAGAGAGAGACAGATGGTTTTGGGGTAGAGTACCTCTCTTAGGTAACAGGAAATCCCTCGCAGGGCTGCTCCCATAGCTGTCGGAGAGGGAAGCTGGCAGACAGACACAGAGAGGAAAGAAACAGATATATTAACTGTGTGTCTGTAAATATTTGTCAGTGGCAACATCACACAGTCAGGAGTGAATTCACAAAACCACTTTTGCATCACAATAGCCCAGCTGCTACCCAGCTAACAATTTTAGGTTGTAAGAATGTTTCCCTAATGTTTCCATTAAGTTCAAAACGCCATTCAAACCGCCATTTTGAATGTTTCAGGAATGTTCAGAATGCCCAGTTTTTTACATGTATTAACATTATTTTGTGATTACAAGAACGTTATTCGAACATTTTTTAAATCGGTTTTTAAAACGTTCCACTAACACCTTAAGAATAACGTTTTTGATATTTATGATATATAACATTAAAAAACATTCTACTAACATTACTGCAAGAATGTTTTTTGATAACTTTGACAGAACTGTGGGAGAACTTTTAGAGAATGTTAGCCAATGTTCTGAGAACGTTTCTCGTTAATGCGTTAAATGTACTAACAAGGCGTCCTTTATGTAAATGAGGTTTATTATAGAGTGTGATTCTGTTGTGATCCACATTGCAGCTTGCTCTGCCAAGAACCGCCCACTTAAACAGGAAGATATGATGTGACTGACAGAAGCAGCAGCCAATCACAGTTCATTTTGTTCAGACAGCCATCATTCTGCTGTCTGTTCGTCACAGGACAGAAGTCAAACAGACCGTGTGTGTGTGTGTGTGTGTGTGTGTGTCTTACAGGAGGTGGATGTTCCAAACAGGTGTAGAAGCGTTTCGTCTGGTCCGGCTTCACGCGTCTGAGGGCCACGCGAGACTCTCCGATAAACTCATTATGAGTCAGTTTATCCTCATCGCACACCGACAACCTGACATAAATCAACATTCAGAGAAGCTATTCAATTATTTTAGAAGAGAAACAAAACAGCTGTAAATGATATATGGGCAGAAGTGAAAATAATGCTAAAAATATCATCCCCAGAGCAGCTTGAGGTGGAATCGGCCCAGACAGATAATGTATATTTATGAATGGGATTAGGCTGATATTTCTGGCTCTGTGTGTTTGGTGTGTAGTGAGCTCCAGCTCTTTTTCTCAAAGGTCTGCTTGCGTGTTGTGTGAAACAGACACCCTCCTCTGCTTCTGTACTTTCTCCTGGAGATAAACAGCTAAATGACTTTTCTCTGACTTCTGTCCCTCTGCCATTAAGAGAAAAGGTGAATTTGAAAATACCATTTCCAGGTTGCCAGGGGATACTGTTTATTTATAATGTGAGCGCACGGGTAATTTTCAGCGGATAATCGCAGGATAAACCAAATGCTTACTGCAGTTACTCGGCCTCTTTTGAGGAACCTTGAAGATGAGGGGCTTGAAGAACCTTGAAGTGC
>JAZGTJ010020911.1:0-10154 GCA_036877575.1 Botia almorhae
CATTGATCACTATACATTGAGTATGTGCAATCCCTGGGATCGAACCCATGACCTTGGCGTTGTTAACGCCATGCTCTAACCACTGAGCTACAGGAAAGAAAGACTCACATCTCCTGTCAATACTAGACTGAAACAGAAATACCAAATGTGGCTACAGATGATACCTTCCTAACAGCATCTACCAGACTGTTCCACAGTGGATAGATGATCTCAGACTGATAGATGATTAAACTGTGTAGAGATTTAGGGCTGGATTTGAAGAGCAGTGGTTCCAAAACATTAATCTGAACGCATATTTATTTTAATTATATTACTCAGATTTAGTTTTTATTGTAGGACAATAAATAACTTTGTATTTGTTTAACGACGTACAACTTGCATATAAATGCTATAAACGCTTGGGTATAAACCCTTGTCTTCCATATCTTCCTCTTACTTCTGATACACATTATTGAGATGAAACTTCATTACGTTTTGTATGTATTTCCTGTCAGAAATGTGTGGACTGTATAGGAAGAAACCTCTTACATTAAAACAGCAGAAAGTGAACCACTGTACCGTACTGCAAAATCTGTGTCTAAATTCATGTAGTTCACGCATAATCATTTCAGATTAAATTTAGTCAAGTTACGATGGAAGACAATTTAACGTAATTCTTGAGGTCGTGTTGCACTGCAGATTGATGTATAACACGTGTTTTATGTGAAAAATGACAAATAATATTTAAAAAAGCTATCATATCAATACAAACAAATGACACTGTATATAACAGTACAAAACAAACTTTATGCTTGACGGCGACACAAAAGGCTGTAGGTTCTGTTATGGAGTTCTGTTGTAGATAATGCTACCCAGTTATTTAAAACACAAATCTCCAGAAACGAAATAAAATATGAAGGAACACTGTGGCCATGTCTCCGTGGATCCCTCTGTCGGCGAACCATTTACACTTCCAGCGACACAAAAACAAATTACATTAAAATCAACTAAACTGTCCACACGGCGCGCCTGCAGTACAGACCAGTGTATATAACTGCCAGATATCGCTGCAACCTTATTAGTTTGTGCGTTAAAAAATCACCATGAGTCAGTTGTCTTGGACATGACTGTGACGTTACAGACCTTTATATAAAATGTTTCAAAATACATTTTACGATGTAAGAGTCACACGTTTTAGGATAGAGGGATTAAAGCAACACGCCCCAAGAAGCAGCGAATTCAGAACAGATGGGGGCGTTGTGTAATTGTTTTACATTCACTGTTTAAACCACGGCTTGTTGCTTTTATTAAAAGGTTATTCCATATACTTGGCAAGGGTCTATAAAACAAACACACCGCAACAAAAGTGTATTGATATTACAAAAAAGTATGTATTCATGTAATGTAGTTAATCATCAACAGCGACACACGGGTGAAGCGGCGCAGTAATACTGATGTGATGACGCCACATACGTTTATACGACTGTAAACAAGCGTGATGCTTTCAATGACCGGAACTATTATTTGAATATCACGAATTTGAAGTGTAAAAGCACACTGTATGGCGAGCCACAACAGTAATATTTTTGTAATATTTTACACGGCTGCACTGTAAATGCTTTGCTATGTGAGAGTTGCTAAGGCTACCGAAACTATTCATAAATTCAATGGGAGTAGGCAACATTGAGATCTAATGACTTGTGTGTACTGATGTTGCAATAGCTTCTTACTTTCAGCTACTTGCTAAGCTCTGTTGAAATGGAAACATCCACATTTCTGTTCTGCTCAATCACTGTAGCCATGCAGAAACACCAAACTATTCATTTCTCAATACATTTGACATTTTAGTGGTTATTTTCTGCAGACAATGTTACAGCTCTGGAATTTGGAGAAATACATGTTGCACTTTAGTCCAATGAAACAGAGGGGCAGAGAGGATAACAGTAGTTATTATACAAATGTATTTATTTCTGCAACAACACGTTTGTCCTCCTCCCCTGAGCGCACACACACACCCCTGCAAACTCCACATTTAAATACATGACGTGAGAGCCAGCATTACCTCACTGTTTGCTGTGCATGCTTTAATAAAATGATACATATATTTACAGAATCCACAATTTGTTGGAATTTTGCCTCATCCCCCTCCCCCAGCAAAGACAAAATATGAATCCAAACTCATTGTTCCCCTCTTCAGAAAAAAAAATACAACACTTAAAGGTGGCTTTACCCACAATTAAAAATAAACTCAACAGAGAGAAAACAAACGAGGGTAAACAGAAAGAGCAATGGATCTCTTGACCAGTACAACACAGCAGTGCGTGGAGTTTAATAACAGCGCAGATCGCAGATATGGCAGTAACACTGAAATAGCTCATAAAGTCTATGTACAAGGTCTCAAGCCACTCGTGTCTGATTCGCTCACAGACAAGAGCACGTTTTCATCTTTTGAACATGGAGAAAATGGAGGGGTAAAACGCTGTGGCTTCTTAAAAATCTCCAGAGTAGAAAATGTGGAATGGGTTGAGCTGAACATGTTTTCTCCTCGAATCTGTGCATTTTCTCTGTCTTATTTCCATTCTTTGCCTCAAGACTATTCTGGACCGTTTCGTAGTAGAATTAAACGGAAATAAGGCACAATAACTACACTGTTTCGTTAATAGGGAAAAGGTGAGTTGACCAATGAGCCGAAAAGCCGATCCATTGAAACTACAGAAGCGATCTTCCCGTTGCATCCCAACCAGCCATCAGATTTATACAATTCAAATAAAATAACATTGCAGAAACGAAACCCAATCCCCCGCCCCACCCCCAACTTTTCCCATCGCAACATCATCACATTGTGACAAATTTGCTACAGGCTAGTGGTACACAATACAAAAATTGCTAAATCAGCACCCATTCACCCCACGCCCACCCCTCACCTTTGGATTGGCTGATGGTAGACACAACTGACTTTTAGATTGGTTACCATAACCACCTGACATTTCCTTAGATTTAAAATGAGAACGTTCCCACAGTAGACAAGCAGGCATGAAACTTATATACTCAAGTGTATTGTGGTACAAATAATGCAAAAAAAAAAAGCAACAAAATGAGAAACACAGAAAGAGACACTCTGTTGCAATTCTTAACATACTGTGTACTGAACTCTCAGATTCTGCCCCTCTTTATGTCATGCCCCTAAACTCACAGATCAACAGTGAAGCCTGCAAATAAAATGCAAAAAATGAATAAAAATGTATGTGTATTCAGTGTGTCCTTCCTCATTTTAGTCATCTTTTCACATTTTCAGTCTAAGCCTGAACGCATAAATGTGCAGAATTCGATAAAAGCCCGAAGTCCTTTTCCATAGGCTGGGGACGTAGATGCAGGGTATATACCAGAGTTCAGGTTATAGAGTGTCTGACGGAGGCTTTAGAGTTTTGACTGAATGGTTGTGCGTTTAGATTGTAGGACTGATGGTGTAAAGCATATAACTGAGTGCTGTAATCGAGCGTTACTGAGGTGGGAAGAAAAGATGGATGCCGGAGGGGTTTGAACACAGAAGCTGGACTAAGAAGAAACATCAAGAACCGACATGGAAATAAGCACAGGAACTCTGACAGGCTACTGGTTGGTTTTGGTAGAAGGTGACAAACAGTCAGAATAGCACAGGGGTTTTCTGAAACGGGTGTTTATCTCTGTTGTGATATGGAGCCTTAGTGAAGGTATCAGAGATTGGTCGTACAGTACTGGAAACACTGTAAGATGGATGTGGAGGACAGATTCTGAGGGGAATTTTTGCTGGGGGTGTAACAATAGTGAACGTTGGCCTTCTCAGTCCTGGACGTCAGCTGCTGTAATGACTCAGCAGATCATTCGTGTTTTTGATGATCCTTCAAGTCCTCCTCGTCTGTGTACTCAGACGGCTCGTCTCCCGGCTTCAACAAGCGTCCAACGTAGTCATATTTCTCTGAGAGAGAGGAATGACAAGGGGTGTGGGGAGGGGAGAGAAATAATTATTTACAGAAGATTATTTACTGTCAACGGGCCACTTTGCGCACAAATCTGTCACATTTCACGCCTGGTTTTCCCCACGGGCAGTAACAGAAAAAAGAGCAGCTGCTGACGCATTTTCCATCTCACACAGCAACACAAACATGCACGAGGCTGCGCTAGACTCAATCAATTTAGCTCAGTAAACTGTAAACCTCACAGAACACAGTAAAACACGGACTGGCCTTAACAGCTACACGTGCCAAACAAACATTCCCTTAAGACTTCAGTCTAATAATTTGGTGTTGTAAACAATATGGTTGACAGGCCAAACACAACGACCTGTGTTTCATCCCCATATACCCCATGAAAATAACACATTTAAATGATTTAATGATTTATAGCTTCATTTTTTAATAAAAACATTTGACTACAAATGCTTTTTGTGTTATCTTTAAAAACTACACACACATCTACAATAGTCAGTATTGTTTATGATAATAATGCTCTACACACACATCTACAATAGTCAGTATTGTTTATGATAATAATGCTAAGTAATGCGTACAATACTCAAACCGGTTCTTGCTTCATGAGTCAGACCAAAAGCAATCACTTCTTTTTATCCCATCACATTTAAATTCAGACTGCAGGGTAATAAATTATTTCTTCCGCCATGGCGCTGTAGATTCAGCATCAGTACAGTGCAGGAAAACACCATCCATATATTTTTTACTGCTCTCTGATCTAAGGGTTAGCAGCACAGTAAAGTTTACTGGCACTCATCGTTAAAAGAACAGTCAGAGATTGAAGGCAGACGGAGCTATAACTCCACACCAATCTGCCTATTACCTTTTATACCTCCAATTTTCTCAATGGTTCCAGGAAATTTTTGAAGTAATTTTTAATCAACTATAAACTCTGTGTCCATCTTCAGAAATGTCTTCAAAATATTCAGACAGTTCACGTACCCATAAACTGCATCTCCCATTCTCGAACACTTTCCATCTGCACGGCGTTCAGATCCGAAAGATCATCGTACTCGTCTCGTAGTGCGTCCTTCTCTAGGCAGAACGTGGCCAAACCCCGGGAGGCATCTCTTCCAGCGAAGATCCCGTACGGACCCTCTGGAAAGATAATGATACTTTGAGTACAAAGGTCAGCAAAACAAATTCAATATCTTGCAGTTTATCTTGCAGATTATAAACATGCCATTTACTACACGGCCTTCTATTCCATTCAAACATTCTAAATACAGGTATGCAAGCACAACAATATCTTTAATATTATGAAGTCATTTTTTTGACCAGCACTCCCAGCTGCAAGTGGACTAACAAAGCGCCATAAAAATTCCACACATATATATAATAGCTGAGCCAGCAGGCCAGACAGTCCCAGACATGCCGAGACCCAAGCGCAGCGTGTTTTCAAAAAAGCTAAACAGTTTGTGTGATTGCAGCCACGTGGCCTATCGGAGGAATGCAGGTAAACACACGTAACCTAAAACAGCTGTGAGGGATTTGTAAAATAAAAATACAAGGTACAATAAGAATAATGAATGCGAGATGAAAACATCACACCACACAGACAAAAATCAAGTTCAGCTGTGTAAGAATTGACTGTCGGGTCAGGGCACGCTTTCTCTCAAACCTGAGACATGACGGGAGAGCATAACAAACTGATGAGCTTCAGTCAACCAATCAAGATACACAAATGATATCAAACTGAAATGTAAAAAAAGCAGAGACGAGAAAAACAGGCATGTGTTTACAGACAACTTTTGCATGACAAGCAACTAGAGAAAAGGTCTTGAGCTACGGTAGGGTGCTTATGAGAGAGTTTCCTCTTAAAATCCTTCGTTTAAACTGTAATCGTTGAATCTGTTAAAAAAATAAGTGCCAAGTCAAACCTTGTGATATCAGATGACTGTACTGTCATTATTTATTCAGAACAGAAGTCAGAAAAACAGTTCATTCAATACTTTTTTAGCTCATCATCTGACTCCAATGTGCACAAGCAGCTGAACATGTTTGCGCACACGCATACTTTTTCGGCCGTTGTGCAATAATAATCTTAAAAGGAACAAGCAGGTCCAGCCAAACACTGACCTAAATGAGCAAGCTGCCCTATGGTCCAGTGATTAGGCTGTGATTCACCTACACAGTACAAACATTTTGTGTTGATATTTTGTCAGCATGTTATAACTGAATGCAGCAACAGGTAAACACAGATCTGCTTTTCTGTCTGGACAAAATGCTGCAAGACGCCACAAAAAGAACACGGGTGTCTAAATGACAGACACAGTGGTTGGGGGTCTGGTCTACCACTGACACCACACCTTGAACACCCAGCCCTCAACCATAAACTCCCCAGATGGATAGAGATAACGTATCTCACACACAAATATAGCCATGACACATCTAATGCCCCATCACAGGCCCCTAGTTTAGACTATGAAACAAACCTTGTACAATATATACAGCCAAAGTTAATGGTAATTCAAATAAGGACTTTAAATACACAGAGAATCTTTTGGGCATCTGTGGTTTCACTTCTGAACTATATCTGCAAATACAGACTCAAGCTGTGCAAAAAAACGGTCATTTCTGCTTTGAGCCTCTGACAGCCAAATACTTTCAATATTTCTGCAGGAAACAGTTTTCTGAACACAGCAGCTCAAGCCTATTAACTGCTTATAAAATACAGGGCAAAAGAACAGCACTTAGGAGGGTGAAAGCCATGAGACTCACTGCTTTATTTCTTAACCGGGGCTGCTGCTATACTTAGCTGACCTAATATCCATCATGGCAAACCACACGTTTATTTACATTTACGCATTTGGCATTATACTATACATTGACCCATGACCTTGGCGTTGTTACCGCCACGCTCTAACCACTGAGCTACAGGAAAGCTGTATTAAATTTAAATGCATATTTGCTATTAAAATGCATATTCGTGAAAGCAAAATATACGCACGTGACGCATGTACGGTATATTTGGTGTGACATACGGAGTTTTTAGAGCACATGGCTTGTACGTGTCCACGTCATACATGGCTCTCATTCACAAATGCACTGACATGACAGGAAGTCTGGGAAAGCCAAGCAAAGGCAAAACCTGACTGTGTTTACGGATAAAGGTACAGTTCTTGCATAGCTGTACACAGTTATAAGACAGATAGTGCGCGTTACTGATGATGAAATCTGTAACACCTCAACCACCCTTTGAAAATAAAACTAAAGAAAACTTTTAAGAATGGTGGTTGAGAAACGGACCAAACATGAGATCAAACCGTGCTTCTTCACATCACGATGCTCTGGCAGAGACTCTGCGCCAGCATTAGCAGATCATAAGCTTTTCCTTGACTGCTGTATTGATAAGCATAAGCTGGTCACAACACAGGCTCTTCTGCTGAAGATAAACAACACCTTTGAATGTGGAGTCCGTGCCAAAAGCCTCCTTACCACGTCCATAAAACTTTTTGCCGCTGGTCACGTCGAAGACCTTCGTGTTGACTGCCATGAGGATGCGTGGATTTTGCACGCCGTCATACTCGCGCAGCTGCTGCAGGGTGAAGTCGCGCCGTCTCATCTTGGGCAGCGGAGAGGCCTCGCTGCCCCGGCCCGCGTCCGCGCCCGCCCTCCTCCACCACCGCGCGTAAATCGCGTAACACGCGGCGAGCACGAGCACTAGAAGGCTGAGATTGAGCAGCATGCCGCTTATACCGAGACCGGCTCCCGGTTCCAACTCTTCCGTCGTCCCCTGGCCGCCGATAGTATCCGCCGCTGTACTCCTACCGTCCCCATCGTCCGCCATACTGCAAAGATAGCGAGTTCCCACGGCGCGCGCCCGCCCACCTGGCACACAGAAACGCATCTGATTGGCTCTCGGTCAGCGGAAAAGCACGGTGCTACTGGGATTTGTAGTTTTCTTTCAAGGTGGCCGTGTTGTTTCTACGGAGCTACGCCTACAAGACCACAAAGCACATGCGACCAGACAAAAGCTTCAGATAATGAAAAGGCGCAGTTACGATTGTTTTCATCGTTAGCTAACCGCCAAAAATGCTAGATATGCACAGAATGTGCCCGTTAAACCCGTAAAAAAGTTAAACCCTAAAAAGGAAATTTCATATACGCACATACGAAATTACACATATATAAAATAATATTAATATATACAATCTTAACCTATTTAATGTATATTCCTAATAAAATAACACGCAGAAGGATTTGTTAGGTGTAGTCTTCTGTATTAAACATTACATTTTAATTGCCTTAAATATGAGTCTGTAATAAGAATAATTTGTTTTACCCCAGATAACAATAAAACCTTTTCCCGCCTCTTCATCTTATGCCTCCTTAACTTGTCATAAAATTCAAGTACGCGAATTGTGGGGTTTTATAAACAGTTTAATATATTTTATATTTTTTTTACATTTTACAATTTATGAAGAAAGAAAAATCTAAACCGACATGCATACCAACACACAAGCGCACACAAAAAAAATTCACAAAATTAATCAAAAATGAACTGATTGAAATTAAGAGAGCTGCTTCTAATTATTTTTATGTACATTTTTAAGCAAATATGATACAATCAAGACATCATTTCAGTGTCTCAATGATCATGAGACAAAAACACTGATTTAATGTTTTCAACCAAGATCCATCCTGGAAATAAAAATAAAATGCGAATCAAAGTATTCTCTGAGCCACCACATTTGCAGTGATCTACACTCTCAGTAATTTCAATAAAACGATTAAAAGCACTTAAGCTATCGCAAGAGAGGAAAAAATAAATTATCTAAACTCCCATAAAATTCAATGTCTCGAAAAGACAATAATTCTTTTCAAAAAGATAACATTCCTCAGAAAACTTCAAGTACGCAGATGTTTTCAAATTAAGTAAATTATTAAAAAGGTCATCAGGATGTCATCGCTCTTCTGCACCTAAATCAGAGACAGCGTCACAGTCTCCATAATGTGAACAGCACAATACTTGTTTATAAGCACGTCATGTAGATATATCGCTTGTCTTTCACAATCCCTCACCACTTTGGCTTTCCTGGTATTTAGCCCACACACTCAGCTAATCATAAAAGCATGAAGTATTTTCTGTCATATTTTTTACACAAGCTAAGAAGAAAAATAGCAACAGGCTATATAGTGTGTGTTATTGCGCCGCAACCTTAATTCAAGTTTTTTTGTGTGTGTTTGATGAGCTTTTCTATTTTTTTTAAATAAACGTGTTTTCCTGTCAGGCACAAAAGTGATGCGTCACATCACACGCTAGGCACGTGCACAAATTAAAAATACACAACAGAGATGAAAACCAAAAGACTAAATGTTGACAGAGTTGTTGCTGTTGAAATGTAAGGCATTTGCAAAGGTTAAACAATTTTCTAAAAGAGATAAAACTGCATTCAACGCAGGAACGCACCTTCCGTTACGGCAAAATAAGTTGACCATTCACAACTACTTATGCGGGAAAAACAGAAGAATGAAAAACGGAAAACAAAAGATGTTATGGAAGGTAACCAGAAATCTCGGTATGACACAAAGACAATTCTGGTTTACTCTTTAGTTTGTGACCACAGTGGTGTGACGGTTGGTCTTTGCTCTAACAGTTGTCTCACTTCCAAGGTTACGGTGAGCCTGAACCAGCATTGAAAATCCTTTAACAGCTCTAGAGATGTAACTCAATACTGTGTACTAGTGTAGTGAGGGCTTCATTTTTTGGGCTGTTGGCTGTTTTTGCTCACTGCTGCGTCTCCTTTGTATGCATCTGCTAAGGTGTTCTTCACTTTCTCTTTGGGTGGGGCTCTCGTAGCACCATTGTTAGATGCATTGCTCTTGGTGGTCGAAGGTGTTGGTTTCTGATTGGCTGAGGCTGATCTGGCTGATCCTGCACCAGTTGGTTGATTGGCTGAGACTACTTTCGTCATTGTCAGGGCGGCGGTCTGATCAGTTGAGGATGCTTTAGCCACGCCTCCAGCAGCAGGCTGATTATCTGTAGAAGCCTTGGTAACTGGGGTCTGTTTTGATGATGATGATGATGATGAAGTAGAGTTGTGTCGTCTACGTTTGGCCTCATCTCCTGTGGAGGATGAATGAGCTTTTCTTCTCACTCCTTCTTCTCCCATCGGTGGCTAAGTGTATTGAAATTAGATTTAATTTAGATTGCAACAGACTTTA
>JAZGTJ010020912.1:0-10153 GCA_036877575.1 Botia almorhae
TGATCTTTGTGGCTTTTTGCCCATGTTGGTGGAAAAACTTATTTAAAAGTTTCTCTCTTCCTGGAAACAGATTAAAAATATGGATGACTCATGCTGCACTCACTGATTTTGTCCAATAAAATGCTGTCTTATACCAACTCACCAAAACAGCAATACAACCTCCTTCTGAATAGCAACAGTAAGGTGCTGAAGTAAACTAAATGCAGCTGTCTACAAAAGAGACAGACCCTCCCTAACTTCTTGTTTACATACATCAACAAAGGAAACATTTTAATATTAATACGTTTCAAGGTATGTTGCGACTGGTTGCTGTAGAGATGAGTTGAGAACCACTGCTGTAGACGTTTACCGGACAGAGAGACGCGCTTAAAAAACATCAAAAACACAAGCAAGAAAAGGCAAAGCACAGACACGGATAGAAAATGAAGAAGAGTCCTTCAAAAAACCTCATAAATAAGTGCACTGAGGGACAAAAGAAATAATGACACGGCTGCATTGACGAGCGGAACAAAGAGGAGGGTGCGAGTGATGTGTCGTCACGGGGAAAGACAGAAAAGTGAAGGGTGGGACAGAAAAAGAGAGAGAGAGAAAGAGAGAGAGAGAGATGGGAGTCTAAGGTCAGGCAAAGAAAGACAGAACAAAACGCGGGGGTCTGATTCAGCCAGGGATGAGGAGAGAAACCTAAATAACCAGACTGACAGGTGAATAGAGGCTATTTCTTGTATAGAAACTGCATTTCTAAGTATATGCAGCTGTGAAGTTTGCTTTAAGCGCTGACAAGAGGCTGTGAGAGCAGACTACACCTGAGAGAGAGAGAGAGAGAGAGAGAGAGAGAGAGAGAGAGCGCTTTTAAGAGTTGTATAAGGAACAATGTTGACACAACTGACAGGGCGCTGCTAATTGTGTACATAGTGTAAAAGGATCGCTCGTTTTTGTGAGAAAAGCATCGACATACACGCTTTTAAAAACGAGCGTCTATAAAACCAAACACACTCAACAGATCTCGAACAGGTAACGATATCATAACCGCTGTCTTAAACATCATCAATATAAGCGATAACCGCTTCAGGCCTCATTGCGGCGATGTTTGTGTGATTTATTGAATTTTACGTTACATAAACATGAAGTTATTTTAAAACTTACGTTTTAAGACGGTTGTTCGGCTGGTGTATTTACTTTGCCGGCGAAATTAGTCCCGAGTTCACGCGTTAAGATTTCCTTGTCGCCAAGCAACGCACTGAGTAAAAGCCGGTCTGGATCGTGCTGAATGATGGAGCGACATCTTCTCGGTGCATTATATTTAATTCCACCGCTGTGTGTGGATCCATTCAGGGTTTTCCTTCATTTCCTGCTTTATGCTCGTGTCACGCTACTGTGTGGTGACTTCAATTACAGCTGCACTCCGTAACTTTCGTCTCTCTGTCGCCACCTCTGTTTGAAACGTAAAATTACTTTTTTATACAGCACCCTTTCTAAATCGTTATATTTATGTTTTGTGCATTATATTTTTTCTGTGTTTGTTTCTGTGTACGCGTAGTGTAACATTTAACCTAGGTCCATTGGTGCGCGTCTCAAATAGAGAAAATCTGCTCTGATGCCATTTAAAAATAAAGTTTTGTTTTTTATTAAAGAACAACTCTCGGTTCAGTGAGTCGGTGAATTTCTAGCATTGTGAAAAGAAGTCAAAAAGTTGGGGGAACGCAAACATTATTTCCAAATGCAATTTAAAATGCATTAAACATAACTCAATGTAACAATGAGATTTAGGCACTGAGTGCCCCAGAAACTCCAGTGCTATTGGCAGATTCTGAAACGTTGATGACAGACATCACTGCCTTTACCTCACAGTAACCTGGCTACTGTTTAACATTTTCACCTTTAATTTGTACATTGTTTAACTTTTTGATGCTTTTCCCCCTTGTCACTATAGGAGTTCTGGCTGGTTGCCAGGGTGCTGTTATGCGATTGCTAGGGTAGTTATTTTATAGTTCGTTGCTATGCAGTTGCTAAGGTGTTAGGGTGGACGCTAGGGTTGTTTTTTCGATGTAATTTATTGAAAGTGTGAAAGCACTAATAGTCTATCTTTCTTAATTAAGCTGAACAATTCGAGGTGCCATTTATTAATGTACAGCACAAATAATGTGGGATAAGTTACACGCCAAAGTTCAATACTTAATGGAAGGGTTTGTTCAGATCCCTGTTCCACAATCTAAAAATGCTGATTTGTTTTAACACATGGTTGGGTAAAATATGGACATACACAACCATTTGTCCAGGGTTTGAACCAACACAGCATTTTTAGAGTGCAGGTGTAACCAATACTGATGGTGATATTTTCTATAGCATGCAACCCTAATTAAGACATCCTTCATTTGGAAAGTCCCCACAACCCAGCTAACAGAAGATGTTCTCAGTACATTGGCTAATGTTCTCTAAAAGTTCTCTGAAAGTTATTAAAAATGTTCTTGCTCTTAGTATTCGTGGACATTTTAACATCTATCAAAAACGTTATTTTTAAGTAGACAGTGGAATGTATTAAAAATGTTACAAAGTTAAACATGTTTGAATAATGTCCTTAAAAAGCTAGCAGCAATGTTAAAACAACGTCTAAAAAGTTAGTGTTAATGTTCCGAAAAGTTTTTGTTACTGCGTGAAACGTTAGGGAAACGTTCTTACAAGCTAAAAGTGTTAGCCGGGTGTGTGTCCCAAGGAAACAAAATCCATTTCCGGCCGCTGTCCTCAGAACACGCCTGCTTGTTATTCAGGCAGAAGGAGGGGGACTCTTAATTGCTTTCCATACTAGCATTTTCTAAGTATGCCTGTGTTCGGAGGGGGCGGGCAATCCCACGAGGCCCGTCGGGTGGGCAGGACCGTGAAGACTTCAGACAGAGGAAAAATCTGCAAAACTATAAATACATTTATGGCAAGAACGTTCCCTTTAAAAAAGGCCGTTCCGCACCTTATGGGGTTATTCATATTCATATTCATATAGTTGATGTTATTCTCATGATGTGTGTCTGGAACAAGCTCGACCCCAAAGGATCAATACGATGTTGATATACAGTAACTGCCTGAATGAAAACAGAAAGGCAAAGGCGGAAACTGTTTTCTGTGCATTCAAACTAGTTTATGGCATTTTCACAGAAATGGGGAAAAAACACAATATCGGTCACTGGCATTCTGGAACGCGAGGGTAATGCAAATCTCCTGATTATTTTGGCGGCGGTTTGTTCTTTCTTTAGACCCACAGCCTCAAATGAAGGAGTCAATTAGAGAAGTAAAGCACATTACACTGCATTAGTTTTCTCTGCATATGGAAATCAGACAGAAAATTGATTCATTATTCTGTGTTGAAAGCAATTATAAAGTTTACACTGCTCGCATTAGAGGGGCTGGAAGGTTGTTGACAGCTTAGACACGGAGTGGGCTTTTGGTTTGATAATTGCTCATTAAACGTGGGGGTGGTGTTGAGTTGCGAGACAGTCACGTGACTCGAACCCCAGATCTAACCCCTATCTCCCACCGCAGATGACTAAGAAAGTGCTGCAAAACAGTATTAGCTGAGCAGGTTTCAACCTGCAAAGATCTGTTGTACAGTCCTCAGCTGAAGCGGAAAAATAATTCTAACTTATTAGCCAAGCTCATGAATATTAATGAGGTGACTTAACATTCGCCTGCTAGTCGTAACCAAACTACCGGTAATTGGGTGCTAAACATACTTAGCCATTGCGTGTTTGCTTGTTTGTTTGCTTGTAAGTTGTAAAAATCCGTATAATCGAGGTTTGCTTTCCCATAGAATATAACAATAACGAAATAGATATCTTATTATTTTATCTAATACTTAATACCCAGAGAACAAATTAAGACGTTTCCTCAAGTCGCCTCAGATTTTACTTCTGAGAAAACAACCCCAGAAATCAAACTCGCGTCCTTCAGAGTTTCAGACAAGATCTCAGCATCGTCTTAAACTGTGCTCACATCGGCACACAAGTCTTCAATAGAAGGCGGAAATTATAATGTGAACTTTTCTCAAGAAATTCTCCCAAGAGCCAATCTTATGAAAATGATTTTAGGAGAAAGACCTGAGGCAAAGTTAACACTTGAACAAAACAGTCAGGAACAAATTAGGCCACCAAACCAACGCAAAGAGAAATCTTTGAGAAATACAATTTTTCATCCTCATTAATTTCAGTCAATGAGCAGAATGTGAGCTGGACCTCGTGTTTTGTCTTTGTCATAATGTGACCTTGTTCTTTTGATTATGAGTGTCGAAAATACTTGTGTAGCTCATTAGGAACGCAAGTGATGAAAGCTGACTCTCTGATTGGACGATTTCCAGCATGCCACCTCTGATTGGATGATTTCCAGTATGCCACCTCTGATTGGACCGAAACACCTCACCTCACGTCACATTATACTGTAATTGTTTCTATTTTTAGCTCTCGTTTGCGGCAGTCTTTGGGGAATCAGAGTTTGATAAACGATTGTAGAATACGTCTGAACAGATTGCATCAGTCACAATTATCTCGACAACATCCCATCACAAACTCATAAACTGCGTATCCTGAGGAGAAGCACTTGGGTGAAATGTTAGTATGTTTCATATAATGTAAAGAATCAGCTCAGTTTCTTTATTGACCAACTGTTGAAAACACCTCCCAGGCTCTCGTATCTCATCACTGTGAGTGTTGTCGCAGGGGAGAGAAAAGTTAGAAATACGCAAATCCTAAAGTTGCCGAAAACCTCTCATTGAGCTGTACTGCGCCAATGCACCCGGCATAGCTTTTTAATGTGTAAATTGGTGGTCTTGTATTACAATATTAATGACGATCTTTGAAAAATGGATATTAACACGTCGATATCAGCTGTAATTCTTTGAAAATGCGTGAGACTCTTTTCCATAAAGACTGATTTGGATGTAAATACATCCACTCGCGCACGAAGCCAGTTTATCACCCTCTGAATTCTGGGCTATAGAATAGTGTGGATGATGAAGACGAGAACGCCGGATTATTTCCGAGTTTGGAAACTCGTTGTAAGCATTTGCATATAAAGACACCACCAGCGCAGCTGCAAGAAAGACTGCAGGATTAAGGGGATTTCTGCATAAATTACTCATAAAATTAGATTCAACAATAGACAAACACGGTTTGTTTGTTTTTTGTGTGTTTATTCAACACAGCGTCTAAAAATTTACAGTGCGGCGTGGAGGAAATAGGTGGACCCTCTGGATTGATGACTGATTTGGCTCACTCTAAAAAATTCTGGGTTGTTTTCAAACCTTGGTTGGGTAATGTACCAAATCATGGCTTGAAACATCCCAGCACTGTGGATTAAAACCACACAGCATAACCACCTAGCATAGGTTATTCATAACCCAACGGTTTGTTCTGTCCACATTTCACCCAACCACGGGCTGATAACAACCCAGTATTTGTAGGGTGCATCATTTCTGATGTGCATCGCGCTTGAGGTCACAATAAATTATTTTACATTTACATTTACGCATTTGGCAGACGCTTTTATCCAAAGCAACTTACAGTACATTCAAGTTATACGTTTTGTCTGTACTTGTGCTCCGCTGGAAATCTGGAACCCACAACCTTTGTGCTGCTGACACAATGCTCTACCAACTGAGCTACAGGAACACTGAGTGCATTTTGAGTGGGTTGAGGTTAAGACCCTAAACGGGCCACTATGCTGTTGAAGTTGTTCTGTTGTCGATTTACTTCTGTGTTCTGGGTCATTGTCCTGACTAACATTCTCCTCATCTTCGATGACATCAAGCTGTTGAAGTCCTGAGACAACAGCAGCCCTAAACCACCACACTTTACACGGTTGTGTTTATTTCATATAACTCAACTTTTGTTTCATCTGACTTCTTCTGTGCTGTGTGCCTCTAAAGAATGTTTTCGTTCCGAGCTGAAAGTTGCTAGCGCTCTGCTCTACCTAAATCAGTTACAGACAATTTGTCTGAGCGCAAACCGACACACTTTTGGAGATTCTGAAGGTTTTTGGAGCTACTTCAGCTTTATGAGGGTAAATAAGTCTTAGATGTTCTGAGGTCTCTGTTTCAGGCAGCGCTTCTTGTGAACAGACAACTCAGAATTCGTGTCTTTATATTAATTAGCCTGAGGATTCACACTTTTTGATTTCCGTCAATGCGTGCGTGTTTGAGACATGAATAAATATCACTATTTGTCTTGTGTTTGTTTAAGCAGCATGTGCTTGTTTTGTCTGGTGACCAATTGTTGGACTAATTATGCAGGTAAATCCGAAAGGTTCACGTCCCTTTGTTTACGACCGCGTGATAAATTGGAGTTTTGTCTGAAGAAAGTTTCATGTCTTTTCTAATTTGCACACAATTAAGTTTCTCGCCACTCTCACCTTATTCACCCAGCAACTTCGGAAAGCGAGCGCGTGGCACGTTCCTCTTTATAAACACGACAAACGCGTGGAGCTCATTTATGTCAGCTATAATAAAATGCAAACAGAACAAAATTGCAACGCGACGTCGTATCCAAAGTTAAGTGACAGTTTTTTTTGCTTTGATGCTTTTGAAAGCACCCGAGCGCGCACTTTTTATTTTAGAACCAAAACGGAATTCGAAGGCACATCTCGTGTCTTATTGCTAATTTGAGTCAGCAGTCACGAAAATGACGGTGTTGTGTAACACTTTTACCTGAGGCGTCTGTTAGACATCAAAGAGTTTTGTGTGTTATTTCTCGGCACCTTAACATGAGTGAGTCACTGTAAAAAATGAACGTTAAAATGCATTCCACCTTCTGAAAGCCCTCTGCCTCAATCTTGTTTAATGATTGTATTTCTCCCGCTGATTAAACATGATTTTTATTGGGAGATTCGTGCCCTAATGCAATTAACTTTTCACTAGCTAACACCACCATGTGAATATCATTACATTACCTAGAACGATTAGACTAGCTAAAACACAGACAGGCAGAACACAATGTCTCAAAAGCTACCGATGATTTCCCATAAGAACAGGGGAAATGGGTCCTAATAAAAGGTAAACGAGCAATAATCCATATTACAGATACACAACACATAGTAAGAGAGTGAGACTCTATAGCATCACTAAGCAAATAAAGTTCAAGGAACATTCAAAACATCCATTTTTAGATGATAAATATTATTGCTTAGGTATGAAAATGTTATTCAAGCACTTTCTAATTCTGTAACGTTTTTAACTATTTCTAACTGTTAAGAATAACGTTTTGATGTAACGATATATAATGTTAGAAAAACATTCCACTAACGTTACTGCAAGAACATTTTTGACCACTTTAAAAGAACCTTAAGAAAACCTCGAGAAAACATTTAGGGAACGTTATCCAACGTTCTGAGAACATTCCCTGTTAGCTTGGATCAGAATTAGGTGCTTATAGGAGCAACATTCCTGTACACCAATCATTTCTCTCTGATGTCAGAAGTAGCTCATGTTTATGGATACCATCCAGCTGGTGATTGGCTGACAGAAATGTCAGATGTTGATCCAGGATCGTGTTCTACTTGGCTTCACGATGCCTGTAAAATATATAGAAAAAATTCACGCTTATCACTTTCCTAATCTTATTCCGACAGAAATGTGAAAAGCAACATAACAAACGAATCTGCATCGAGACAACAAACGGCCGACACTCAAAGCGTTTTGATTTGCGTGTGAACGCACATTTTAAAACGCCGTGTGTCTGAGTAACTCGGGGCGTTCTGAGCTTAATATAGACAGAATAAGAATGAGGCAGTGGGCGGCAGATCTGTAGGTGTGTGTGAACTAATCCAAATTAGTCTAGGTGGTGTAGGAGTTCTAGAATAATTACCTGCTGCAGAGATTCTAGACTTGTTATGATCTAGACTGTATTCATTCTGGTGATTATTACTTCTGGAGGGATTGCGGTTTAAGCTCTCTGCTGTGGTAAACGTTTGACCGTAATTAGGACTGTGATAGTACAACTGCAATATCATGATAATCAGCGCTTCAGTGTGGAATAACAATGTATCTGATGGGGCCATAAGAACTGGTATAATCGACTCTGGCTGGAGAAACCAGATAAAGATCAAAAGCCATTTAAAAAGCCTTTATGGTTGAAGTTTAGGTTTGATGCAATTTAAGGTTCTCAGAACGTTTCCCTGATGCTTCCATTAAATAACAAAAACGTTCAAAACTTATTTTAAATGTCCCAGGAATGTTCGAAACATCCGTTTTTTAGACGTTGTTTTAACATTATTGCTTGGTTTCATAGACATTCAAATTCTGTAACGTTTCTAAAATGTCCCATTAACAACTTTTTGATATGAAAAGAACAGTTTATATGATCTATTAAAAATGTTCTATTAAAGTACAGCAAGAACGTTTTTGATAACGTTGAGAGAACATTAATCTCAACGCTCTGAGAATGTTCCCTGTTAGCTTGGATTTTCCTTCTTGTTTTTCTCTCATTTACAGATTTATGTTTTTGTTCCATTGTTCACACACACACACACACACACACACACTGCACTCTGCACACCCTCTCAATGCTCTCAATTCAATACAACAAGAACGCAACTGGTCTTCATTACCACGGAGCTGCTTTACAATTCAAATGAACGCCGACCCCGTGTGATATACATGAAATGAGTTATACGAGTTCCGGAATCTTGTCAGCGGAATAACCAAACAAAATTCTATTTCCTCTGGCTGGGCATGATGGGACGGCCGGTGTCACCCAGCCTTTCATACCCAATTACCTTTGGGTCAACACGGGGGAAATTGGCTTCAACATTGATTATTTTCTATCCCGCTGGGGTGGATGAATAATTGACCCATCTGATGTTCTGAGTTTAACACTCGTTGAAACATCAGAGTACAGTTATCATTCCGGCGAGGCTGGGTGTGTGTCGTCTGCTGACTCAAGTGTGTCGTCTTCCGATAAGGAACACGTTCAAACAAGCCACCCATTCCAGCTTTTACCTTTTCTTGTCCTGTTACTAAAGCTGCAATCCGTAACTTTTTGGGCCAGTTATTGAGCAAAAATACATGACAGATCAGCGTTCAACACAATCTCCTGATCTTACGCTGATCACCAACGGTACGTTTATAATAATGATTTCTAATTTGAGCTGTCGGGTCTGATTTCCTGATAAATGTCAATTTGGCTTCGTTTGACTTCCACATACGTAATGAAAAGTATGTAAAGCAACCTGCAGTTTCATGTTTCAAACAGAGATGGCGACAGAGAGTAAAAAAAGTTACGGACTGCAGCTTTAATTTGAACAGAGTAAATAAACCCCCGTTTTATAGATTATTATTATTTCTTAAAGTTAATATCCACCGTTATATTTAGCATCGATCAAGTAAATGTAGTTTATTGGCTTGTCTGAGTAGTGGGGGGTGTGGTTTGGTCATTGCTTGATTCAGCTCTGCTCTGTTTAACCTCTTGGGTACCATCTGCTGTCTCTTCACCATGGCAACGCAGAAGAGATGAGCATAGGTCTGCTAATATATATGAATTTATAAAATACACTTTATCATCTGGGTTTAAGTTCAACTGTAGATTTATAGTTAAGAAAAGCTAAGAGCCCTTGGAGTACTTGTAAAAGCCATGTAATGTCAGCTCGGATCAGCTTCACTCGATAAAGACTGAGGAAGTCTAAAAACCGAGAAGGAAATTGAGGAGACTTTATGCCGCTAGTCAACAGGGCTACTTAGAACTAATATAAATTGTGTTTTTTGTCCTTTTAGTGCAGGTCGCATTCCGTATTCAGCTACAGTTTCTATAAGCCCGTTTGTTGCTGTTAAAATTCTACACATCACGTCACTTGAATCTGGTCTTTGACCCGGTGTGATGTTGAAGACAGAGAGAATTTTTCACAGCCAGATTCATTAGACAATGAACAGCAACACTCAGTGAATCTGTGACTCTGCACCTAGTACAAAATATAGGAACATTTTAATCCTCAATTAAAAGTATTCAGACTTTATTTGTGTAGCAACGCTGACACAAAAATAATGACTGTTAATAAAAAGGATTTCCAAAACACAATTTCCAAACAGTCATATAAACACATCCCAAACTCACATTATTGGTTAAGACTCTTGCTAAAATAAATATTTTAAAGCCACTATAGTTACAGTGTGTGAAAATCAGTCCAT
>JAZGTJ010020913.1:0-10153 GCA_036877575.1 Botia almorhae
AACAAGAACTAAGCTGCACCTTCAGCTTTAATTCAGAGTCAAATTGGATTCATGAGTTCACACTCAACAGTTTGACTTGCTGTCAAAAGTAGAGGGGTTGAGACAAGAAGATGTTCCTGCTCTTGAACTTCTGTGGACCTCTTAGAAGGTTCAGAACTTGGTTTTCATTTACACTCACTACTTTGCGTTCAAGGGCAGCTCCATAACGATGTTATGGTGTGACTCTAAATTACAGAGGGACCCAGCAGACATAAACACAGCATTAAAGAATGGACTTCACTTACTGTTCGGCCAGACACCATACACAAAGGTGATTGATTTATTGTTACTTTATTGGTATTCTTTATCGTCTTGGTACTTTATCCATCTCCACCTCTCTCTCTGTCTATAAATCTCTCTCCTCCTTATTTAAAATCCAGCGAAAGGCCCATACAGTGGCCAGGATTCATGGAGCCAGGGTTTGTGTGTGCTCGGCCAGATGAATGTGTCTGTCTTCTCAGTGGTTTGGCCCATTGTTTGCACTGGTCTCGTGTGCTGATGGAAATGAATGGGTATTGTTCAGAGTTATCTGTTATGCTGTGACACTGCATCATTACGAGGCCTCCGCCGTGATGCTTCTGCAGTACAGCCAGCCTGAGGGGACAGGCGGATTAGGAAACACATACAGTATACGCTGTTTTGTTTTACACTGAAAATGAGAGTTGTTGAAGTGACCTCTGCTTGTGCCTCATTTCCAGCACTAACTGACTAAGATTTTGCTACAGTGTCCAACTCATTGTGACATTTATATGAGATTGTTTGTTTGTCATTCAGTTAACAGTCATTTTGAATTTTGGCTATTGGCAGTTTGTGGCATTTCAGGCAAAACCATCCAAAAGGAAGGGGGCTGTATGATTATCATGCGATTCGACCATTCACAATTTATATATATATATATAAAACCTATAAATTAACCTATATATTTTAAGCAACCCACAAATCAGATTGGAATATGAAATTTTGGAAAAGCATTTGCCGGTTTTGTATGCATAACGCGTCTTCTATAAAAAATAGCCTGGCATAATACTTACTATATACAAATGTTCAGTTACAAGCGTCACCGAACAGCATCCCAGGTTGTGCTGCTTTCAGTAGTAACAAATAAAACAAGCGTTCTGCCTTAATGTGCGACACTTGAGTTAAGCTCCGTGGCGTTCAGCTGTGGCTTTCACTGAATAGGGAATGAGACCGCAGCAGTTTCCGTTCTCCTTGAGTCGTCATGCTCGAGGAATCATGGCATCACTGTATTGTGTGGTTAACAGCTTAGAAAATGAACACGTCTGCCGTGCCTTTTAACTAATTGGGAGAATGCTTGTGCGTGTGTACTTTCCTATTACGCATCTAATAAAAATAAACGGCTCAGAATTGTCATTCTAACAGAAACGGCGCCTGGCTTTGCTTTTTAATTTGCTCTGCTCATGCTGATAAAGTGGATAGCACATATGTAGCTTTTTGGTTTCAACAACAGATTACCATAATAGCCTGTCAAGGCAGAGGCCAGACCACATGTTCCGCTTCAGATATCCAACATTTGCTGTGCGTGCACATTTGAGACTGGTTCTCATATTTTCTGTTGTTTCAAGTTGAGCTGCATTAAAGTGTGTAAATAAAACTTAACTGTGTGCATGTGTAACGGACCTTTTTAATCACACCTTTTCTGTTCAAAAATGGGGCTTGATGACATTTAATTAGTGAACATTCTTGTTTTCCTCATGCAGATGGAACACCCTCAGAACACCCTCTAATGCATCCTTTACTTTTGAATTGTGCAGACTTGCTATTAAAGGTGTTTACGATGGTTAAGGCCTTAGAATGGAGATTGATGGATGACAGTAAAGCAACAAACAGCCTCTATTTTTACTCAGCGCTTTGGCAGAAGCCACATATTACAAAATAAAGCCACCTTTTATTCCTTTTGTATGAGTGTTGATGCTCTAAGCAGCGTGCTATACGTCTTTGCCTTTAACTGTATATGTTTTCATCTAACATACTGTCAGAGTGTTTCTTATAATGATCCACTGAGGAAGTGATGCATCCCACAATGCACTGGGCTGGAAAACACATGTAGCTTGGTTACAGTCAGGCCCACGCAGGGCTCAGCAGGAACCCTGCAGATTTCCACCAATCCAACCTTGCAATTCCAACACCTGGCATTCTGCAAATTTCTGCACATATGTTGTGCACCTTATGTGTTCATTTTGTAAATATTTTGACTAATTTGATTATATATATATGACAGGAATTTAAAAGTGTATTTCAACATGTTAAAATCTATACTGCAGAATTCAGCAGATTTTTCTTAAAAATATACACAGATACAGTGCACAGTGTACAGGGGATGTGCATGCATCTTTAAAATTGGGACCTGTGTGTATCTGTGTGTGTGTATACTTGTGTGTACTATAGTCTAATTAAAGCTGTCATTCCACTATTTAAAAATACTAAAATTAACATAATACTTTAAAACAAGCTCCTCCCACATTTTCACATAAATAAACTCAAAACCTCAAAATTATACAGTTCCTGTGCTTCCCACTATTTGTATCTAAAAGAAAATACCTAATTCCTCAATACTATGTTATGTCAAGTGCATCACCTCATATGCTGAAGAAGTGTGAAAATCCTATGGAAACCATAAAAAAAAGATTTAATGTGTGCATATTTAAAATGTGCGATATCAAATCCACATGTGAATAGGGGGTAAGGCTAGGGGACAACAAGGCTTCTTGGGAGTCCCCTTAGTTTATGCTAATTGTGAGTCGAGTGGCATATGGGTTCCATTGCCTAGAGTAGCTTCAGCATAATGGCATATTTACACAGCCTGTTAGATAGGGCAATGTTTGATATTTGTTGTAGGTTTTTTACCCATATAGTTATATTCCAGAATCACTCATATATAAAACCCATACATGGGTAAATGGAAAATGGTTGTTTTAGATTTCTGTAGGCTAAATGACTGTGTGTACTTATGTCCAGAATAGCATACTGTTTGCCAAATGCTTGCCAAATTTGTTTGTGAGATTTGCCAAAATAAACAGTTTCAATAGAGCTTACTGCATGAAATTGTGTATACCAAAATGCATTGTGCTGCAAATCTGTTTTTAAACCTAAACTGGATGACAAACTACTCCAAATTGTTAATTATTCACCAAATTAAACATCTAGTCAAACATTTAAAAAAAACAATTCTAAGCAGTGTATTGTGCATACTGAGCGGTGTTCAGTCAGAAATAAGCTAATATTCCATTTCAGAATATATAACATATCTGGTGAGTGTTTCCGAAATGTAGGTGTGCTTGCGTGCTGTATGGTGGCGTATAGCAGGAGCATATCCGAAGTCAAACTGAATCATGTCAGATCTCCAGCATACTGCATATTGGGATTAATGACGGAGAATGTTCCGGCAGGAAAATCTTCACACCCACTCCGTTATTTATGCAGAATGCCGCACAGAAACAGAGGTACAGAGAGGAGAAGAGAACATAGAGAAGAGAGGAGAAAAGAAGAGGGGTACAGAAAAACAGAAAAGACAATTGAAGAGAAAGCAGAAAGGGAAGAGAAGAGGGGGAGGGGAAAGGAAGAACAGAGAGGAGAAGGGAGGGGAATAGAGAAAAAGAAATAGAGAGAAAAATAGAAGAGAAAAGAAAAAAATTATGGGAAAGAAAAAGCAAATAAGGAGGAGAAGACAAATCTGCCACACACATCATTCCAAATGGGTCACTTCTGAGGTTACATTTCTGTTAGGAAGCTGTCTAGTAGTTTACTGTCTGTGTAGTTTACTCATGTAGGTATTGAGACAAAATTCAACACATTCTGTCCTCCATATTAGTTACAGGGTCTAAAATGGTTAGCATGCTTATCAGCTGCTATGACCGCTTGGTAAAAGCAGAAGGTTACAGCTTCTCTTCTCTATGTCTGCCGCCCTTGTGTGTTTTGTCTTGGCTGTGACAGGCACCAGCACTGCCTTAAATGAGCAGTTGAGAGACAAGGCCTGTGTTCTTTGATATGATGGCTCTCACAGATGCTGTTAAAGAGGAGAGAAGTGGAGAGACACTAAAGACATTTCAACCCCGTTTTCCTCCTCTTCTTCTGCTCGTATTGATCTGCCAGTTATTGCTCACTCTGGGGCTCAGTTCTGTCACAGTTGTATTCTCATTTCACTGGTTCCCCCTGGTTTGGAAAAACCTCTTCTGTCCTTCGGTTTAGTTGTACGTGTGACCGATCACTCACACACTGTTTTGTGTGTGTGCACGTTCACAGGTTCCTTGCTGAGTGTTTTGGTCCTGAGATAAACTCTAAACTGACAGTAACACTATTTATAGTAGAATTCTCATTGAAAATGTACGTGCACACACACACACACACACACACACATACACACACACACGTGATCAGTAATACTTGTACTTGTATTGGCTACACCTGCAGGTGTGTTTATCTGTGGCTAATACTGTTTCATGTACGTCGCGTGTGTCTTTATCACTGTTTGTTTTGGAGGCACGTGGGAAAAACCTAATGCTGTAATAAAAAGGCAAACTGTTGGCATTTCATTACAAGAGGGAAAAATTCAATTACAGGCTGTATTTCTACGTAACCCCCTGTAGGAAACACCTGAACACGCTGTGTTTTCTTTCCCAAACACTCTCTCGCTTTGCCATTGAGCAAAATCCTTTTAAAGGATTAAAATATTGACTGGAGAGTATGAGGTAATCCTGCTGGGATTTTATGTGCTGTCACATAATGTATTTATTCTTTAATGACCTTTTAAATTAAATTCTATTTAATGTTTAATTGATCATCATTCAATATCAGGCTTCCGTTCAGTTTTTTAGTTTGTATTAAACTTTACAATGTCTTTACAACATTAAATTCTTAACTGGGAGATAATATATACATTGAAATGGGGTGGGACAAAAAATCTGAATGTTTACAGTATTGTAATATTTTATTACAATACTGAATAAGAATAGGTGAGTGAGAGAGAGCAGAAGGATATGTGTGTATTCAGTAGCTCAGGAGAGAGTAGATGCATTCTGGTTTATAGGATGATATATACTGGTCTTTATTTAGCAGTTGATGGGTGTTTTCGGACAGTCACAGCACTCAGTCAGATACAACAACTGTACTGATGGAGGAGATTTCTCTGGCTGTCTGTATCACAGCCTCTCTGACTGATGTGTATGAGCTATTTAAATATTGATGAGGAAAATCTCGTGCTGGCTTACACAGATCCCCTTCCTGCTTATTTACATCCAGTATTATTTATGTATGAACAGATTTATGTATAAACAAATACGATTTATTAATTTCTCCCAGAATTCCAACGGCTGTGATTTGCCAATCGGATCTGTACCCAAAAATGAACCGCAAGATAAATAATGTTGAACTGTGCCTTGGGAATATAGACAAATGTGTTTACTTGTGATTGATTTGTGTATTTATTTGGTTGAGCATGATTGCGTTGAAGTGAATGCGGGAGAATGCGTGTTTGTGCAGTACATGTCTGCATGAGATCTCATGCAGCCGTAATGAGGGTTTCAAGCACAGCATTTGAGTAAATTTGGAGTGTGGCAATTAAAGGCAATCACACGAAAGCATTCGGCAGACATCAGCATCTCCTGTAGACTCCAGACTGAATGGGGGTGTTTGTGAATAGATGTATGGGCTGTTACATGTAGTATGTTAAGATGTATATGTGTGGTATACATGTAAACAAATATTATGTGAAATAGCCTAATCAGAGCAGCACTAAATATACAATTTTGCCCTCCCTTTAATTTTTTTAAAGATAAACATCTCTCAGATTCTGCAAGCGGTATGTAAACTTACATACTCAACGGTAAAAGGATTTAATACTATTTACATGGAAATTCGTTCAGCTCATGTTTCATGGATAAGGCCCATAATCGTGTGTGCTTAAATCGTCTGCATAAATATTCCCAGTTCTCTCTCAGTTGGTCGATGGAGCGTCTACATAATGCTTCTGACTGCAAACAGTGTGTGTATATATATATATATATATCTGTGTTTACTCCTATGTTGTGGACAAACCTGATAAATCAGAGCAAATCCATGTTTTGGGTACTTCCGTATTTGTAAAAAAAATGCTTTAAACCCAGAGTAATTGTAAAAATGGAGAAGGTTTTCTATTAGAGTGTTAGAGTGTAGGTAAGGTAACTAGCTGTGTATAAAAGCAATAGATTTCTATGGAACGTACCCATTAAGATAAGTAAACATGTGTGACTTTCTGTGTGTGGCAGCTTATTTAGGAAAAAAAACTGACACCTGGCAGGTTTGTGTACCCCAGCTCAGTGTGTCATATCTGCAGGTCCAGTGTACAGCGGCTGGTTGCATTTCACAGGTGGATGGACACATTACCTCCAAAATCCATCACTGTGAGTTCTGCCTGTGAGGAGGAGACACTCAGAGTTAATATCCCCACCAATGTGCTTGAACGATCCAAGATCCCAGTGCACCAATTACATCTTCAGAGCTACATTCTTCCTCTCAGCCCGAATGGCTTTGTTACTGCATTCTGGAGGCTGTCAGGCACAAGTTTGAAGTAATAGAGAATGAAAGGAGGCCAGGAGTGCTGGACCTGATATAAGACGTGTTTTTTTTTAAAAGTGGACACTGCAGGGGTTTGGTGTGTGCAGTCCGAATGGGGTTTTACAGTGTGAAAATGCTTTTAATATACAGTAAACGAATAGCAAAATGTGCCTCAGGCAGTGTGGTAATACAGTAATGCCTTGGCAAACTCTGTGAATGAATGGAGTTTTTAGCTATTAGGAAGCTTAAATGAAGGAGAGGGTGGGGAACGATCATAATTATCATAATCACAGATTTATTTGCGATATTATCTATCAAAGTGAGGGTTTATGAACTATTTGAACAGACATGTTAGGACATGGGTAATGATTTTGTCCCATAAAGGATTTGAACGTGCTTATACTCTTCTTTAATTAGTGGCTGGGGTTATACATCTAAAGAGCTGCTTGTTCTGCATACAGTAAATCGTTTAATGGGACACTGTGCCTGTCAACTGCCTATCAAACAAAGCTGAGTGATACAAGCCTGTAAACCTTAATTTCCATATTGTCAACTCTTCTGACTTGCTGTTTTCAATGCCGTATTGTACAGACAAACACAACTGAAATGACAGTAATCTGCAGTGAGATGCAATGTGATTAATCAGATTTATCCTGTGGTGGCATAAGACTCTCCCGCGCCACAAGTTTACGTTCAGTAGGTCATGTGATCGCTCTGTTTATTCGCTAATGATAAAAATATTCATTTTTGGGCCGTAAAAAGACACTTCGTAATGGCGCGCCGGATCGCAGTTTCCTGTTCGGCGTATATGCTTGTCTCTTCCTTTTGAAAGCTGCAGCACATCTGTGACACATTTTCTGTGTGTGTGTTTTTTTGTCATTGTCATAGCTTTCCTTTTGTATGAAAGTATATTCCCATAGAGGAGTTTCTGTAAAGCAGCTTAGCTTGGGCGGATGCAGAATGCATGATTTATTTACACGTTTATATTTACATCTCACGCGCATTATGCTGCAGGTCACGCGCGGCTTAGGCTGCTAGATAACGCTATTGTGGGAATTTGGGATCCCACCTTCACTAAGCCCATAAAGGGATTTTCCCCTGAGGCATGGGTGGGCAAAAGTCGAAAATAAAGCCACGGCGAGCACACGCCTGTTAGAGCGGAGCGCAGGGGTTCAGCTGTGGGATACAGGGTTCACAAAGGGACAGAGGGTGGAGAAATGAGACAATCTCAAGTGGGGCTGTAAGTCACAATGGGGTCCTGAAGTCACACTCTTCTTTCAAAGAGACAGAAATAGAGAAACAATCGCAACACACAGCATGACTGATTCTGATTGGATGCGATTCTGAACATGTGACGTTTTCAGTTTATCCTTCCTCATTTAAAGCTGCCAGGCTTGACCATAAAGAGAACCTTTATAAGAGAACTGTTATCAAGCTCCGCCCACCCCTTCCAATTAATGTCTCGATGAACAGAGAATCTCATGCAAATCTGATGCGTTATCAGTGTTGTCAGGTCATTCTCTGTGTTGAAGTTATTGGCAGCAATATTTGGAAAACACTTGAAACATTGATAATTGTGTTGAAAATTGTCCATTTTTTACCTATTCATGTTCATTTTTTACTCACTCACACAAGAATCTTTGAGGACAGAAACAGGACAGAAAAACACCATTAAAGTAGTGAATACAGAATCTGTGTGAAAGCTTTATGTGAATAACAGACTCATTTTCCTGCCATTATTTTCCTCTACCAAAACACTATATCCAAACCATCTGATTTATTTGAAAGGCTTGGAATATCGTGCAGCAATCTATATTTAATCTGTCTATAGCGTAACAATCTATATTTAATTTAGACATTGCCTGTATATTTAAAGGCAACGTGAAGCTTCTTTTAAAATAATTATCCGGTGTTCAACAAAAAATAAATGCGACTGATTTGGAACAACATGAGGAGAATAAATAATAAGAGGGTTGTTTATTTTTTGTGAGATGTATTGGCCGTTTTACACAATTTTTCAGAAACGTTCTTGATTGATTGTGTGTTTTTCTTTTTAAGCCCTTTCTTTTTACACGCTCCCTTACCAGTGTTTTTAAATCGTTGTTTTCTCTGTAATGATGGTGTGATATTGACCCATTACCTTCAAACAGCAGTCAGTTTGCAGACTTACCGAGATTCTTTTTTATGAACTAATTAGCGTGCGCTAAAATAATTGAGAAGAAAATGAAAAGCAGGGGCCTCGCGTTCCCTTCTGCCGCCTGTGCTGTCAAACAGCTTGCTGTGACAAAGCTCTTAAGACACATATCCCTGCTTATTAATCAACAAAGCCTTAGGTTTTATTAAGTGTGTGCAGTATCTATGGATCACTAGGACCCTTACCATTAAAAGCTTTCATTCATTAAGGCTTTGAGGGGGGTCTGCGTGCGCAGCTGGCTGCGTAGTTCATGTCTAGACTTCGACACGTAATTTTGCTTTCCTCCCGGATCTGACTGATGGTGGATAGATGTGGATCGAAGCTGATGGACCATTAGCCTCCCACTGAGATGTAGATGGTGTAGATGTGTAGATGGTCTCTCTCTCTCTCTCTCTCTCTCTCGTTTGTCAACTCTCAGATACTTTTGAAGGGGCTGATGTTGATAGTTCGGCCTACATCAACACTGCCTGCATCTCTCATAGTCTCGATCACTTCCATCCGTTTTCACTCAGTTATCCCAGCATGCACAAGGTATTCCGTCCCAGGCAAATTGTCTCGTTCTGATATTATCTATCATTGCACAGTTAAGTCGCTGTCATGCTATGGCAAGCGTGAAGACACTTGTTACATTACAGCATTCTTAAAATAAGTTACAAGTGTCAGCCAAAATGCACAGTGTTGGGGGAGGCTGGAGGCTAGAAACTTTCTGATGTAGTGTCCATAATACAAGTTTAAATAACAAAATGTATGCAGATACACGCACACTGTCTTAACTATGAAATTTCGGTAAGTTGGAGGTTGGAGATAGTTACTTCTTTAAAAAGTTCTTGATTCAGTACCATGGACAGCTCCTATTTCAGCATTAGCACCCTGGACAGCTCCATCAGCTAACCCTCCTGGTTAATACTTAAAATCCACGATAAGGATACACTTAAATGTAATATTAATCAGTGAGTAAAAAAAAAGAAAAAAACTTGTTCTTATAGGCAAGTTAATTGGATAGAATTTTGATATTGCTTGTTTTGGTGTTCTGGTGCATGGTGTTTGAACATGCCAAGGTTTATAATGGCTCAAGTGTGCTTGTTTATCTTTGTATTAGCAGAATATGAAATTACGTACGGAAACTGCATCTGTGGAATTTCACCTGAAAACTGCAGTTCATAAACAATACAATATAAACAACCATGTTCCACACTTTTTAGTGTTTTTGTGTGTTAAATATTTTGACTAATTTAATTACGATTTCAGCTACAGTGTCAATAATTGTGTAGATCTCTGGCATCTGCTTCACACATTGTTTCACACATTTATACATTTTTCTCAGTGCAGGAAGTGTACATAAATGCATATTGCATCTGGGCTAGCTGATGG
>JAZGTJ010020914.1:0-10153 GCA_036877575.1 Botia almorhae
CACGATGCTGTAATTTAAGAGGAACAATATTCATCAGATGCTAGAGCACCTCTGAAAGCTTACAATCTTGCCTCTAAATGGTACGGATTAGCCAATCAAAACAAACGTATCTTTTGACGCCGAGAACAACCATTTATCAATGCCCTAACAAGCCCGTTGCCATGTCGCCACAAAAAGAACTCAAAACACCTTAATAACCGCACAGCAATGATCTGGCAACCACCCACAAAATGCCATCAAAATAAACAGTGTGTTATCTTTTCAAAATAAATAAAGATTCATGGAACAGTCTATCCAAAACTAAAAATTCAGAATCCTTTACAGAACACAGGCGTGTAAAAAAAATCCTACCCACTTTTCCAAGTTTTTCCAGTTTGTTTGGGCTATTTTAACAATTTTGTATTTTTTTTTTATATTGGCACTATTAATGGAGGAAAGCGCACGAGTTGTTTCACGAATAAAATTCTGGCTAGTTAGAGCTTGGATGAATAACGACCAAATTTTCATCTTTGAGTGAACTGTCCCTTTAAATAAAGAATATCACACAGACTTCATGTCATCAGTGTATTATTAACTCCCATATACCCTCAAGGGACAAATGAGATAATTTTGGACTGTCACATTCAATTACTGTATGTCACCAACTGCAGGTCACCTTCCTGCACACATCAGGAAACTAACAGCAAGGTCAAATACAGTAGCACCAGAAATCTATCTATACACCTAATCCACTTACAAATGCATTAATGTCGTAGCATTAGGTAACATAATATCTAACTGATTTATTTAAAGGATTTTAATAGATAACAGATAGACTATAATAGATATACTATTGAAATTTACGTAAAGCTGCAATCCATAACTTTTTTGGTTAAAACGAAACATAAATCATGTATCGCGCAAGTACATCAGTGTTCATAAAAGTCTCCTTACCTTTTCGCAATTCACAACAGCATGCTAATAATAATGATTTAGAATTTGAGCCGCCAAGAAATTCGTTTGCCTTCATTTGTCTTTAATACGCATAAAGTATTTAACCTGCAATTTCATGTTTCAAACCAAGATGGTGAGAGGCAAAAGTTACGGGTTGCAGCTTTACACAGCAAGATTTGAGTCAAGTTCACACATTCTGCCCCAGTGAACACACCAACCTTCATTTTGTGAAGCTCCTTTTGCACCGATATGACACTTCTGTCAAACACACACCCTGACACCCAAGCACATACATGGCACACTTAAAGGAACAAATACCCCCCATCCACACATGCACACACACACGTGCATCATCTAGATGCAAGAACTGCTACATTCATTATAATTCCTTCTGGGCAGCCTGTCTGCTGGGAGACGCCGCCTGTGCCAGAATTATAAAACAGTGCTGATTACACAGTCACTTCTAGAGCACAGTCAGTATTTATGCCAACCGCTGCGTAAAACCCGGACACCACAGCACAGCATACTGCTATTCCAGTGTGCATCTCACATGCCTGTTGGTTTCAGAGAACATTGCATCAAGATGACATCAGCATCCAAACAGGCCATTAATTTATAACCTGAGAGTTTGATGCAATAACATAGAGCTGAAGGAGAAATCAGTGCTTTAAAACATACAGTGCTTTAAGCCTTCACTCAAAACGATCATTTGGATTCTCGCTGACAAACAATGACATGGCATTCAAAATTCATTCTTGCATTCGTACGTACAAGTGTTGCATCATTCTGCCGAGTCCATATTGCTAAATTGTCTGAAAATTGCTAGGTAGAAATTGCTTTGCATGGACCACTGTTGTGATTATCTCTGAATCATCGCAGGTGATTAATTCAACATTTTCTTCAGTCAGTCATGGGAGCTTTAATATAGAATCCCACCGTCATGACAACGCCACAGCCATTATAGTAATGCATCTCTCTACACCCATCGAAAACAAAGTCACACACAGACATGAAAACATACTTTTTGGTCCTTCGTTCTGGAAAGCAAGTCCGCATGATCTGCTAAGGAGAGACGAGCAGTAACTGTTCTGTCACTCATAACATGTCCCATCAGCCCTCAGCAGAGAGCAGTCACACGCTAATCGAAAAATTTGTGATGTTGCTCTTTCATAGCCTGAATACTCAGCTTAAGGAATATCAAAAACGTTGTTCTTCAGAAATTCATAATACATAGTAAAAATTTACAGAATATGTAGATGATTTGGTCTTGGAAGAAATGAATCAGGACTTTGGAGTTCATACTATGAGTTTTGACTTCACAAAATACGATTTGTAACTGCAGAAGTTTTTTTGACATTCTAGTGGAGACACATTTAAGATTTTTACTGGGATCTTTATTCTCAGCTGCATAATGTGAGGCAGAAGGAGAAACTACTGAGATATTAAAGAAACTTAATTTATCATTTTTGCCAACATCACAATCTGCGAAATCAGAAACAAAAATCACGAAATGTTATTAGTTAATAATAATGTACTGTAGGCTGGCCAAATTCTATTGATAAAACAGAACGATTACAACTCACCAATTCATCACCATTATCATTTGTTTTAATAGAACAGGATAGGTCGCAACAGTTGTTACCAAAATATATTGAATTAAACCACCGGAACTGGTTTTGTTCTGCTGTGCTCTGATGTGACAAGCTGAAACAGGTTTAGGCTTGTCGCATGGATAAATACTGTATAGTAGATCTGAACCTCCTCCAGCTGGCCCTTGATGGCTGATTAACCTGTTCAGTCAGGCTGTAGCGTGTTTGGACACGCTCTGATCTGAGACCTTATCTGTCCTCACCTCGTCATCATCAGCATCGTACTGAGCATACTGCTGCTCCATCATCTCTCTCTGTTGTCTCTCCTGCTCCAGAGTCTGATTGATGAGCTGAGCCACCTCGCTCTGCTGGCCCGGACGCTCTCGGCCAATCACAAACCTGCAAAGACAAAGCAACAACCAATCAGAAAAGAGGGGCTTCCTGATCAAATGCAGTATGGACAATAAGGGCTATAAGAGAATAATTGATTCATTTCAAAAGGAGATAAAGAACAGAACAGATTTTTAAAGGAATGAGGTAGGTACAAAAGGTGGAAATGTCATTCAATTAAATCAAAAACCCAAAAAAAGGGGAAGTGAAGTACGCCAAGCTCTTTTCTTAAAATTAAGCAACAGTTTTCGCTTTGTTGATGCATTGTGCATGACCTATATCGCATGAATCGTGGTTGAAGGCATGTCTTCTAAGGTCTGTGTAATAAACGACTAACGCAAAGTGAATGATGAAGCTGCACAACCACGTTTACTGAAATCAGACCTAAAATATCGGAGCAACGTTTACTGCTAGATTACCTCACATAAATGTCCCATCAACCGTGACATAAACCGTGTCTAACAGCATTGAATCCATCTATAGCATGTTAGCATGTTATACTACACTTTTATGCCTATAAAATATTTACGCTTTAAAATTTACATTAACATTTACGGTTGTCCTGCCTCAAACTCATGCTGGTAGTTGAACCAGAAGCTAATTGGTTGGACCACTGTTAAATGTTTTGCAAATGCTACAGAGCTACAGCATTCACACATCTTGAAAATCAACCTACAAATAGGTTGCTTACAGTGTCTTTCCCTATTAAGCTAAAATAGCTAAGACAAAAAATGCATGCATTTGTCCACAAGAGTCAAACTGTTCATTTTGAAGAGGCTTATCAAATAACATTACTGTATTCTATGCTATTTTACCTATTCCATGCTAGTGAGAGAGCGTGCATCAGGGAGTCTAAATCACCCTGCATTATACACAGTCAAGAGCCTAAATTTGATCTATATCCAAAGCGACAACCGGGCCAATACCCCATGATTCCGAGCATCTCTGCTGCTCTTGCATCGCAGCTGACCTGGAAACAGTTCTATCTTCCAACTCTGTTCCACACGCAGAATCCCAACTGCTCTGAGATGCAGCTCTCTTATTGGCAAATGCTGCCATTAATATTCACATACACCTGGGGTAACAGGACACATTTCAGCATGTATGCATCACCTTACCAGTGAGGAAACGCTCCTCTCGAACCTGCTAAAAGCTCTGACACTGAATCGCCACTGAATCGTCACTCATAATAAAGAGTCATATCTCCATATATTTATTGGTGGTCACTGAAGCAGATACCATTTAAGACCTGTCTAATTTCTACAGTAGGTTAAATATAGCACAAATTCAGAATCTGGGCCACACTGCCTCCTCAGTGAGAACAGGAGAGAAGAATTACAAGGAAGAGGAGTAAATGTGAGAACCGCGATTGTCAGTTAAAAATTCAAAACACATTTATGGTGTTTCCTGTAGTGGCCCACCAACTATTCATTGTTTTACTGATTGGATTATGTATATTGTACATCTAAACTGGAAAGCACTTTCTTGGTGGCAAGCTCTAATCTAATTGGATGACTATAGAGAACTTCCAGAAGTGCAGTTTTTAATCTATTTTATGTAGGATAAAATCTTAAAAAATCGAAATCTATGTTTTGTTTAAGGCACTTTTTTGTTTCTGGCGTTTTCTGTACAACGCTCACAGATTCTACCGCAGTTACTTTAAACATAGATGTCTAATATTGTTCTGTATTCTACACTATATATATATATTTTCATATAAACAACCCTAAATGACACGTATAAACAAAACAAACTGTGATTGGTTTGCAAAAAGATCCTGTTTAAGGTGGCAGATCTTGGCCGGTTTTATGACATGAGACATTTTGGCACAAACTGTGTCAGTTAATGTGAGAAATCAATGAGCTCCAGGTCCCTCAATTGATGAACATAATTAATAATAAGAATAAATCAGATTAAAAGAAAACTGAATTCTGAGCACACGTTAAAGCGGATAATTGCTGAGCCTCAAGCGGTGAGGTGACTGACTGTGTGTTTATATTTACAAATTTAGCAGAGGAAGTAGAATAGGCCACTGACAGCTCCTGTTTAAACACAATACGCTCCGTCACGCTGTGCTCTCCGTTTGTTAATGGATAGCCTTGTTTTCTCACAGTGTGACTTCCTGGTGTTGCAGCAATGCTTTTGAAAGACAAGCTCTGTTCAGCCGTGTCTAAGGGGCGTTTACGTACACTAATAAAAAATCTGTGTAAAAGGTCTGTGTCTGTTTTCTATGCTAACAATAACATTGGCCATTCTAGCTTTGCACCATTCCTTTGAGCTTGTTTACGTTTCTTTCTGCTCCTAAGGAACAAAGCTGGGGATACTCAAACAAATAAATAAATAAACGTGGCATTTTACCTGACCACTCCTTGTGTGTTCCTCAGGACAGAAGCAGCGAAGCTCTGGGTCACTCCCACCAGACTGGTGCCGTCCACCTCCACTATTTGATCATTCACCTTAATTCTGTGGAAAATGAAGGCGGTTATCTTGTAGCGGTTCTAACTGCGGCGCTATTGTAAAAGGTAAACACCGTTCAAACTGTCATTCTGTCAAGCTGCTGTCATTCTGAGATGTTGCTGTAAAAAAAAGTTTAATTAATGTTGTGCCTGAGGCCTTTTCATCGCTGTGATATAAATAATGTTTTCAATGAATCATATGCAGCTGTATGAAAGACATGCTAGGACAGGGTTTGGTAACTTGAATGCTTTTTTTTTGTTTACACTGTATGTTGCTACAATTGCATCTGAAAAAAAGCTTTGGAACTCCGGTCCTATTATGAACACTGTTCATAAGTCACACAGGGACGTTTGTGGTCACATGGTTTTATTTGAGCAGCTAAAAAGAATCTTTCTCACAAGATAGATTGAATTATATTTACTGCAGCTTATGAGGACAAGCTCCTCATAACATGTGATCATATCATTTTCGATCTTATTTCCATGTGTGCACCAGCATGAAGGGCCCCAGCTGTGTGATTTCTGGAACGAGCTTTGTAAGTGTGATTAAATTGTCTTGACCCTTGATTCCAGTCTGGATGCGGGGCTCCTGGCAAATCTTGTCTGTTATGCAGACGAGCAGGTGGAGGGCCGATCGCAAGATTGAATACTAATGTGCATCTAAAGAGCCTGCTGTCGGCACAGTTTGACCTTCACGTGCATTCAGAAGCTTCTCCATTTTAACAAGAATACTGAAAGCAGGAAATGATTCTTCTATGCAAAAATGCAAAATGTGGACTCAATGGAAAGGATCTCGACGTCCCCGTTGAGTTGCGCATTCTTTCACCGTGCGCAGGGACAGCCAGAGAATTAATGATGAAGGAAATGACATTCTGGCCATTGAATGGTCCTTTTGAAACCTGACTGGAAAGCTTCCATTCGTTTGGTAATTTTACACAGGAGCGGCAAAATCTAAGAGAATGGTTTGTTCCCAATTAGCATAAGAAACTGCCTGCTCTCCTAAATGAAACGGAACTTGATGTCCCAAAACTAAAGCAAAATTCACCTAAAAAACTCTTTACGGTATATAAATACATTAAGTATCATCACTGACAGTGATGGCTGTTATTTATTTATTTATTTATCTGCTGCTAATCAGTTGGTTAATTGTTGTTAATCAAGTGGGTGTTGCTACTGGCCAATTAAAGCTTACAGTACCTTCCATCTCTCTCCGCTGCTCCGCCCTCTATGACAGTCTTGACGAAGATGCCCAGCTTCTCCAGGCCTGCGTCAGCACCCACCCCCATTCCTATAATACTGATGCCCAGCCCATCCTCATCTGAGGCACAGAAATCAACCAATCAGTGACAGGAACATAATTGATTAATAGAAGATTCAACAGATGCCTGAATTCAGATGTTTATGCTAACTGATAAATATTTATGGCTTGCTACTGGTTTACTTGCAGCTCTCATAATTTGCAGTTATATGTAGACAGTTCCCCTATGCATACTATTGCATTGTTTTCTGAGAAACATTTATGAATTTAGAAAAGGTACATTCTACATTATGATCACTGGGGCTAGTTTTATAAACATGGCTTCTAAGTTTAGACTGTGTCTTAAGAACAAGTCTGATCAGCTAGCAATTAGTTATGGCTAATCAGACTTGCCATTCAGATTCAAATCTGACCCATCTACCTTCTTGCAACTGAAACAAACAGATGACTGCCTTGTAAGACTAGTCTAAGCACTGTATTCACCCGACCACTGAAAATCACACTGTGACAATTAAGTGACTTTATATTGTAAAATACATCAATATATGTGTGTTGTTGCATTGACGTGCAGATATTGACCTTTCTCCAGTTCCACGGGGAGAAGTTCCAGCTTCTCCACTCGTTTCTCCAGCTCATATTCAGCCGAGGACGCCACCGGGTCCACCTCCTCATTCCTCCGGTCATAATCTTCATTGCAGTAGGTGTTGAACACCTGCCAGTCGGAAAGGTCACATGACTAAGGTCACAAAACACCCATTTCAATGCTTTATAAAATTGAGTCTCTGAGCCTTGCACGGCTAAGAATGCCTCTCATCAGAAACAGAGAGGGGAATCGGAGTTCGTGGGGAAATATCAACACAAAATCACATGTAGCTAACGTTAGAGACAGTGTGTGATCGATAAGTGGGAAACGTCTTGGGTTTCCTCGTAACACTGCTGATCGTCTGAAACACAAACAGTCATTTATGATCTTTATTGTAAGTGATGCTCTTGTGCATCCTCGTGTGACAGGGCGGTCACGCACAATTGTGTCACCTAATCGGGTTCCCGGATTCAAATCGGCCCCGTGCCAATGATGCCGCTCCCGAACCCGTGTCCTTACTAAAGGGTTTAATAGAGAGGTTTCTCCTTCATGCTGATATAGAATCAGATTCCCTTGACCCAGAGTTAGGAATCTTTCATTTTAAAGAAAAATACACCTCAGGCAGGACTAAACCAGACTTTACATTAACGCACTCAGCACGGTGTTTCCAAAACATTTCACGATAACATACCCATTCAGATAAAATAAAACACCCTTCTGTGTAGCCCTTCTCTCAGAACTCTATATTTTATTATTATATTATATCTATATTATATTATATGAACTCTTAAGTTTAAGAGTTAATATAATACGAGTTAATATAATGATTTATACTAATTACAGTTCTAATGTGGCACACCAAAGACACTCCAAAACCAGAGCTCGAGTTAGCCAAAAGCAAGCACAATCACACTCATTTTATTAGTAGTGTAAATTGACCACCAACTATTACTGAGCAGTCACATTGCTGACTAAATGATTAGCTGTTACAATGTGTAACAGCGCTCGACGGTCGCAACAATTCTTGGCTAAAACATGTGAACATGTTTAAACCTTGAATATGACACATGACAACTGACATATGATTCTCATATTTGTAGCTGACTGACCATCTCTTCATAGGTGGATCTGTTCCAGAACTTTCCTCATGCTGTTGTATTCTCCTGTATTCCCTAGAGATCCACCAGCTCTGACACTGTTGACAGTCCACAGCCGGCTGATAAAAGGCTGACAACTGGCTGCCACACATGATAACAATGCTAGGTCCCCTGCACAAACAGACACAGGGTGGGCAGTGTGGTGACGGCTAGTGTCATGTTTGACATGCTGTGGTAGAGTATAAACATGTAGCTCTTTTTCCATTTATTACAGAAACGTATTATATGACATTTGTTGTCAGTAAACGATTCAAAAACTTTCTTTAGTCGCATTTAGATTTACACAAGCAGTCTTGTGTTCTTTGTCCATCTACCGCGTGTACGTTTTTTGATTCAGCTCCATTTAATTCACCTCTCTCTCATCAGCCTCATCTCCTTTTCTCCATCCATCTCTTGTCATTCACCCTTCACATCACTACACCTTTTGGCTGCCTTCAAACAAATGTAGCACACCATTTATGTCTTCTCATCATAAATCAACCTCTCATTGTGACCATTAATCTATTGCTGATACACTCCGGCACACTGCAGTCTTATATATAAACCCAGCAGACTGTGAGCACTTTGACTCCAATTGCTACCTCGTATAATGGCCAAGACGTGCATGAGCTTTGTAAGCAGTTTACTAAGCCGTTATGGAAGAACTAACGGTGAAGCTGTTTTATTGTACCAGAGCTCGATGTTGTTCTCGACTGTCTATTGTTACAGGGATGGTTCACCCAGAAATGAAAGCTCTGCCATAACATTTATGTCTTACTCTGTCGTTCCAAACCCCTATGACCATCTGTCATCCTTGGAACACCAAAGAAAAGGTTCAGCAGCCTGACCTGCTCTTTTCTATACAATGAAAGCGGATGTACTAGCTTGACTCCTGCGTGACAGTCATGGTCACCGTTCACCCTCACTGTACGAAAATAAAACACTATTTGTGTTCCACAGAAAACTGTGGACAAGAACATGACAAGAACATGACCACAGGGAACATTTTCAGAATGTTAGCTAAGGTTAGCTAAAAGTTTACAAAGTTATATAAAAAAGCATTCTTGCTGTAAGTTAGAAGAATTTTTTAATGTTATATATATATCACATATCAAAAACGTTATTCTTTAGTTGTTAGTGGTACGTTTTAAAACATACAGAATTGAAAAATATTTGATTAACGTTTGATAAACTGGTGGTTTTGAATGTTCCTAGAACATAAAAAAAAAATGCTTCTGTTACTTAATGGAAACATTATGAAAATGTGCTAATGCCCATTTTTATTTTTTGGTGAACTATTCCTTTAAATCTTCCTTTCTTTCTCCAAGTCTGAATTTTCTTTTACAGAACTGTAGGGATGAGTGAAACTGAGCCAGACTCATCTATATCTTCACTCCCACTCTTTTCCTCTCATCTCTCTCCTCTCTTATTACTTCATCATCCCTCTCTTCTCTCATCGTTCTCTGTACCGCTGCGCTGGTGAAGCAGCTGTGTCTCATCGGCATGCCTCTAATGCACTGTATTACGGCAGCACGCCTTCAGCTGCATCGTGGGTGACTGCAATCCTACTGGGGCACAGTTCAAGAGGGCCAGGCCGAGAGCGAAAGAAAGAGAGAGGTGAACAGCCCTTTAAAATAAAGTGTTTGACGGCATTTGCAACTGATCGCATTAAATGGCCCTGCAGTCGCACAATGGTGCCAGCGTCCCCGCATGACCACACACACAGGCAAACGCAGGCCTCTCCCAGAGGGACGTCCCTGCTGATGCTGTGTGGATTAACCAGTCAACAGTCTCTGTGGAGCTGAGAC
>JAZGTJ010020915.1:0-10153 GCA_036877575.1 Botia almorhae
TTGCAAAACGAATCCAACCAATTGTTGAACGCAAAGAGTCTGCTGAAGTATTCGTTACCTCGTCTATACGTTGGCAGTGGTCCTGAGATTATGATCTTTGTTGCAGGTGATGCACTGCACACAGCTTCTACCAGTTCATCAAAATGCTTTTTCAAAATTTCTGATTGCCTGAGTCTAATATTATTCACGCCGGCATGTACTATAACGGTGTCAATTTTTTTGGCGTGATTTAAAACTGCTGGTATTTGGGCAGCAATATCAAGCACCTGAGCTCCCGGAAAACATTGTTTTTGTACCTCAGTATGATTTGTCTTAATTTTCAGATGTCGGATAATAGAGTCACCAATAATACGTCTTACCAGGTGAGGGATAAAAGGAGGGTGGCAACAACGTTATGGGATTTGGCGAACTGAGTGGCTCAAATCGGTTGCTGATTGAGAGATCAGACTTTTGGGTCATCGAGTCCGATGTCCTGGCTCTAAAATGAGATTTCTTCCGCTGGTAAAGCCAAGGTCCATTATACGTTGGTGCAGGTGTAAAACAGGCTTTAGTCGTCTTAGTCCGAGGTGCATTCCTCTCATGAATGAAAGTCCCCGGTGTAGATGATGACGGTACTTCAGAACGGTGCTCTCGTCAAATGTCCTCAGCCCGGGAGGTTTCCAGCAAAGTTTTCCGTTCGCATAACTGTGAGTGTTTCTCAAGTAGCCCCTGTATTTGTGTCTCCAGAAATGATAGTTCATCCTCAATTGAGCGTACCTCAAGGTCTCTCTTTTCAATTGAGCAAAACTCTGTCCCGAAGTTCTTCCACGCGCCCGCCGCCTCCGCGTCCGCCACCGCCCGCCGCCGTGTCCGCCATTTTGTGATTCGCCATTTTTCCGATGTGTGTAAGACAGAAAAAAAGGGGTAAATAGGCCTATTTCAAACTTTTCATGTAGCAGAAAACCAAAGACTGAACAAGTAGTTTCTGTAGACTCACATACACTATTCCCAGAATTGACTGGTGGTAGAAATGCAACTTACCTTAATTTCAGTTTTAGGCTGCTGTTGTCCAGCAATTTAACGCGAACGCCCCGCGCTGTCCGGCTGTACAGCTCCAATGTAAGTTTATTCTTGTGTTTATAGTCCCCGTTAAGTTCGTTATCGCTATCTATATTCTGTTTAGATTTTTCATTTGCTTTCAATCCCCGTTCGCCCCCTTGTGGGGGTTTGAATCGCTGTCTGCGACTGGGTTCTTCTCCGAGCGCCTCGTGACAATCATTGCATGATGAATAATTTTACATACTACTTATACAGTATACAGTAATATACAGTGTATACTGCATAAAATTCAGTAGGTAAGTATTTTGAACATCGCTAATGATTAACACATTTATGGTATTGACATGATATTCCAAGATACTTCATAAGGTCTGGGTACTTTTTGGCAATTGTTTTATTATTTTTAATCACTTTGTTGTAAAAACTGGTTATAATAACTAATATATTTATTTGAATACTCTGTAATACTATATATGAATACTCTGAAAATCACAGTTCCCTTTCGAGCATCAAACGCATGTGGGAAACTAGTCCAATCTTGATTGGTACTGCGTGATGATGTAGTATGTGACGGTGAACGACAAAAGCTACAAAAAGACGTTGGAACATACAGAAGTTAGCTTCTGGTTTTCAGCAAGTGTTCTGTATGTGAAGCTGTCTGTCTTGTTTGTATTGTTTGAGAAAAAAATATGACGAGCAAAAACAATTAATTTAAGCTGTGTTTTGCTTCTTGCCCCAGATACATTACGGGCAGGGATACACATGAGCTGTGTGTTGACTATTTTGAAGTGGAGCATGCACAGGCTTCCTGGGGTTAGGGACCCGCGTCTGCCAAGGCGGTGCACCATTTACAGTTGTGGGGGTCGCAGATGGTTTTGGCAGAGGACCTTGAGACGACTTTGGCTCCTTTCCAGCCCTCATTAACCAGGTCCTTTGCTCTGTGTGATGCGGGCGAAACTGAGGACTCGCCACGTCATCCCCTCGCATATGAAGAGCTCCTTGAAGTGGTGACTCTGGCAGCAGCCAAATTAAACAACAATTGGCTGCTAAAAAAGTGGGAAATATTTAAGAAAAGGAAATTGGATGAGCATGTCCTGTAGTCCTGAGCTCTGCCTCTGTGTTGGAGTTTGCCTTTTTTCCTGATCTCTATGCTGAGGTTCATTCTCTTCTTGTATTTCGAGTCCCATGGTACACAACTATTCTTCTGTTGTGAAAGGAAACGGCTATGGGATGATGCCTTAAGTTGACAACTGTGACAACTGACGAATCCCTGAAAGGTTGGGGTGCGGTCATGGAGGGCCACTTTACAAGGGGTCTGTGGAAAGGTCATTGTCTTTCTTGGCACATAAATTGCCTAGAGATGCTGGTTGTGTTTCTAGTTTTAAACAGTTCCTCTCAGACTTCAGGGACCATCATGTGGTGGACAATACTTCGGTGGTCTCCTGTATAAATCATCAGGGGGGCCTGCGATTGCACCCTTTTGGCAGGTTGGCATGTCAGGTTCTTCTCTGGTCCCAGGGAAAATTGTTCTCTCTCAGAGCTATGTACATCCCTGGAGACCAGAATGTGGGGGCAGATGTACTGTCGGAGCAGGGGCTGAGGTCTTGGGAATGAAAACTTAAGAGATTTATCCAGGCGGAAGTTCACATCTCAGGAGAATACTCACTGTCTGCTTTGGTTCTCCCTCAAGCATACAGCCCCATTAGGTTTGATGCCATGATACAGATGTGGCAGAGGCTATTTCTGTATGCTTTTCCCTGATTGCTCTGTTCCTCGGAGTCCTGGAGAGACTATGTTGAAGCAGGGTCAGTCTACTCTTGGTAGCCCTGTTATGGTCACTCCAGATGTAGTTTTCAGACCGCATAGCACTCCTTGCAGGCACTCCTTAGGAGATCCCTGTTAGAAGGGACGTTCTTTCGCAGGCTGGAGGTCTCATTCATAACCCCTGGTCAGAGCTGTGGGTCTGGCCCCTGAAGGGGACCAACTCTTAGATCTTGGTCTTTTAACGAAGGTTGTTGAGACCGTTCTAAACTCCAGAGCTCCTTCCACAAGGAAACTTTGTCTTTAAGTGGAATGTTGTCTCTTTATGGTGCAGAGATCGCCAGCTTAACCCAGTTAACTGCTCAGTGGCTTCAGTTCCTCCAGGAGTGTTTCTCTGTGGGTCTCTCCTCATCCACACTTAAGGTCTGTGTGATGGTCATAGCTGCCTTCCATGCAATGTTGAATCATTGATCTTTGGAGAGACACCATCTAATTGTGTGTTCCTTCATGGTGTTAGGAGGATGAGGCTGCCCATCTAGTCTGGTGTATGAGAATGGGACCTGGCGGTAGTTCTGAAAGGGCCATTCCTGGACCTCTTCGAACCTATTGATCAGGAGTCAGAAAAGTTTTTATCTCTTGAGATTGCCTTTCTTCTTGCTGTTAATTCCTTCAGAAGTTCTGTATCTTTACCTCCTGTCTGGAGTTCATTCCATGGAGGGTCAAGGCCATTCTCCTATGACAGATTATGTGCCCAAAGTGCCCGGCTACATTATCCCTTTCCTCTAAACTAACCATCAGTAATTGGATTGTTAAGGCAATCTCCATGGCCTACGAGGTGCACAATTTGCCCTCACGTCTTCAAGTTAGAGCTGACTCAACTAGAGGAGTGGCTTCCTCTAAAGCCCTTTAATTAGGTGCGTCCCCACAGGAGGTCTGTGGCACTGCTGGATGGGCGTCCCTTCACAATCTTATTAGATTCTGTAATTTGGAACTTGCTTCCACTCCAGGCTCTTCTGTTCTCTCATCCTGAGTTATGCCCAGTATGTCTTCACACCAGATTGGCTCCAGACTGTGTGGCACAGTAGGTAGTTTGTTTCCCAAAGTGTTGTTTCACATTGCAGCATGAGTTCCTTCAAAAGGGAACGTCTCTGGTTATGACTGTAACCCTTGTTCCCTGAGAAGGGAACGAGATGCTGCTTTGCTTTGCCACATATCGTAATATGTGAGAACTTGATAACTTGCCTGAAAACGTCTTGCTTCGACTATCAGAAGTGAACTTCCGTATGTTCCGACATTCTTTTGTAGCTTCCGTGGTTTGTAGTCACATGTTACGTCATCACACAGCCCCAAAGTTTTGTTTTAAACTTTCTTCAGATGCCGTCACACTGAAGGCGATCCCCAAAGTGTTGTTTCATGATGCAGCATCTTGTTCTTTTCTCAGGGAACAGTCATAACCGATTTACATTTACAACCGTTTTAATTTACATTTGCGCATTTGGCAGACGCATTTATCCAAAGTGACTTAGTTTATTCAAGTTATATATTTTTGTCAGTTCATGGGAAATACATTCTCTGGCAATCGAACCCACGACATTTGCGTTGCTAATGCGATGCTCTACCAACTGAGCTTCAGGAACACAGTTTCCATAAACCTACATTAAAAGAGTGATGTAAGCCAAATATGAGAGTTTTTGACTTGGACCAGTAAGTAACCACCTGTAAATCCATCATTAAAACACCCTAGCAGTCACATAGCAATGCCCTAAAAGAACCCACAACATTCTAACACAGCATGGTGGTAAGTTTTGCACAGGCAAGTGTCAACATTTTGGCATAAATTTAGCTTTTCTGACTCAACTGAAGTTTAAAGTGTGTCTGCCTTCATCCAACAAGAATCTTTTTCCTTAGCCTTTCCAGTGGAGGCTGCAAAGCAGAACCCCAATATCGCTTTCCTCATCACCTGCCACAGCGGCCATATTGGTTTCCTGGAGGGTCTGTGGCCGCGGCAGAGCACGCCATAAGCCATGAGCACAAATTTCCAGATACATTTTTAAAATGAAGGGCACAGGTTTATTTTAAAAGCCAGGATTATTTTTATTTGTTTATATATTAGTTGTTTGTTCATGTATTTTTTTTATATTACTAAGCACATCACTTTCATTTATATTTGTGGAACAGAAATGCTTTATTTGCTTTCAAATATTCCATCCATCTATTGGTGCACTTGACTTGTATGTATGTGTATTTGTTGTGTTATCTGAAATGTTATGTTATGTTAACATGCGGCCACTAGGTGTCACTGATGACCTGGAGGTGGAGAAAGAAAGATGAGTAAAAATGAAATGAAGTGTTGAGTTGCTGCTTGTTTGTTTCTGCTGCGTTTTCTCTATTAATAATAATGCAAAATACAACATTTTGGCGACGAGGATGGCAGCACTCAGTTTACCTACGCCTTCTATGTTCTTGCCATGCCCGGGTCAGCCCTCGGTACCGATTAACATCTGGAAGAAGATGTTTGAAAACTATCGATGCTACGGGAGATCGGTGGCCGGAGTAGAGGAAGCGTGCCGTTCTACTACAGTGCTTGGGAGCCGAGGGGTTGAAAGTTTTCTACACGCTGCCTAATACAGGTCAGACTGTTGCTGATGCCTTTAAAGCTTTAGAAGAACACTTCCAGCCAGCTACGAATGTCGTAGTGGAACGACACAAATTCAGACAACGTGCTCAACGGCCAGATTAATCGATAAAGGATTATGTTGTTGCTTTACGTGAGCTCAGTACACACTGTAACTTTGGCGATCGCACGGACGAGATGATCCGGGATCAATTATGGGAGAAAGCGTCCTCTGCACGTATTCGGGAGCGTCTCTTGCTGTAGCCGCAGTTAACACTGACGGACGCGATGCTGTTGGCTGGTCAAACAGAAACCGGCGTGGAGCACGCCCAAACGTTTGATGCGGTCTCCGTGCACGAGATTAAACCTGCTCACCGTGGTATGCCACAGCGTCGTCGGAAATTTCATGAAAAATCTGTGAGTAAAACAGGACCACAGTCTACTGCACAGCCCAGTCGTACTTGCTTTCGTTGTGGGTCTAGCTCTCACTTGGCCAATGCCCCAAATTGCCCGGCTACTAAAGTTAAATGCAATAAATGTGGAAAAGTGGGACATTTCGCAAGGGTTTGCCGCTCTGAGAAAAAGGTGCAATTGCTTGATGCTCCTGAGAGTGAGGTCCCCGAAATTGTGCATGTACTTGAAGTGGAAGGGAAATCGCTGCGTGATAAAATAAAATGTCCTGTAACCATTAAAACTTAAGAAGTGAGCCCTGTACCGATTGAGCTCACTGTGGACACAGGTTCTGCTGTTTCGATCCTTCCTTCTCACCTTTATAAGCAGCATTTCAGTTCATCGCCTTTACGGTCTCCACAAGTGAAACTGGTGACTTACTCAAAAGCGGCACTGCCTGTACTTGGATGCCTATCTGCTCATGTATATTATGGTGATGCAGTGGCCAGTACTAGCATCTATGTTGTGGAGAAAGGCACTCCTATACTGGGCATGGATTTAGTAGCTGGCCTGAACATTCACATTGCTGGAAATGAATTGATCCCACCCCCATCTCCAACCGTACTGCGACAAGTGACAGCTGCAATGACAGAGGGCATCGGTTGCGCTAAAGGCTTTGTACATCGGGTGAAAGTAAGAGAGTCTGTACAGCCTGTACAACAAAAACTGCGCAGACTTCCTTTATCAGTTAGAAATGCAGTTTTCAAAGAACTTTGCCACTTACAAGCTGAGGGCATCATTGAGCGGCTGGATGCCTCCCCGTGGGTGTCCCCTATTGTGGTGATGACAAAGAAAAATGGGGAAATTCGCTTATGTGTGGATTTGCGGGAGCTGAACAGAGCAGTAATTATCGATAGCCATCCACTTCCACACATGGAGGACTTGTTCACTGAATTAAAGGGAGCCACAATGTTTTCAAGCATCGATCTGAACAACGCCTACCTCCAAGTAATGCTTCACGAGGACAGCCGAGATCTGACGGCTTTCATCACTCATGACGGATTGTTTCGATTTCGTCGGGTACCTTATGGCTTGGCCTCGGCGCCTGCGGCTTTTCAAAAAATGATGGTTACAATACTGAAAGGCCTTCATGGAGTCCAGAATTATCTAGATGATGTGATTGTGTATGGATGCACTGCAGCTGAACATGATCATAATCTGCAGGCCGTTTTAACAACATTACAGCGCGCAGGTCTCACGCTGAATCGTGCAAAATGCAACTTCAGCTGCACAAGCCTTCCGTACTTAGGACACACTATCACTGCTCAAGGCCACTGACTACCATATTCAGGCTATCTTGCAAGCACCAGCTCCCACGGACGCAGCCAAATTGACTGACGTCCTGGTACTCACGGTTCGTGCCGAACTACGCTTCGGAGGTGGAGCCTATGAGGGCATGCTTAAGGAATGTGAGTGTTTTCAGTTGGACTGAGAGCGCACAGAAAAGCTTTGAGAAATTGAAGGAGCTCATTGTAAACAGCTCAGCTCTAGCAATCTTTGACCCAGCACTGCATACACTGGTAACCTGTGATGCCTCCGATTATGGATTAGGGGCTGTCTTAACTCAGATTCATGCCGACGGCTCTGAGCTGCTGTTGCATTTGCCTCTCGCTCACTCTCGATGGCAGAACGAAAGTATTCTATTGTGGAGAAAGAGGCCCTAGCCTGCGTCTGGGCAATGGAACAGTGGCGAACATTTTTGTGGGGCCGACAGTTCACACTTTGAACGGATCATCAGGCTCTAACTACCTTGCTGGCAACTAAAGGTATGGGCCGTGCTGGGATGCGCATTGCAAGATGGTCCGCTTGCTTACTCTGCTTTAACTATGAAGTATCCTACAAGCCAGGATCCGAAAATGTAACAGCAGACTGCCTCTCACGCTTACCATTGCCCACCTGTGTGTATACTGACTCTACCATTGAACCCGACATGGTGGCATTCCTCTCAACTGAACCCCCGTGGTCTTTCATTGGATGAGTTCTCCAAAGAATGCGCTGCTTGCCCTGAACTGTCAGCATTGCGACAGCAACTACTTACAGGCTGGCCTAAAAATAAGAAAACCTTACCACCGGAGCTGGCACCATACTTTCATATCAGAGATGAACTGGCAGCACAAGATAACTTGGTCTTTAGAGGTTCATACCGCTTGGTGGCATCCGTATCTCTGTGGGGAGCCCTAATTAATTTAGCTCATCAGGGCCACCAGGGTATCATCAGGACCAAACAGCGTCTTCGTGACTTGTATTGGTGGCCTGGCATGGACCACTCAGCCCAGTGCGCTATGACATCATGTCAGCTTTGCCAAGCCCACGACAAAAGTGCCAAAACACATACGCCTCCCCTTTAGCCAGTACCACTTCCAGCTGCACCCTGGCTAAAGGTTGGACTGGACATTGTTGGACCATTCGAGTTAGGGACCTGGGATTGCAGGTAGGCACATATGTTAGTTGACTATTACAGTAAGTGGCCAGAAATAGCCTTCACCAGTAATGTCACTACGGATACTGTTACAGACTTTCTTGCCACAGCATTTAGCCGGTTTGGCAACCCGGTGGAAATTGTGACTGATAATGATGTGCAATTTACATCTCTTACCTTTGCTGAATTCCTCACAAGCAGGAATATCAAGCACGTTCGTACTTCCTTGTACTTTCCACAAGCTAATGGTGTTGTGGTGTATCACTATAGTAGAGCTACAACAGTACTGTAGTTGTTAATGTTCATATACAATTACATGTTGATGCTGAATAGGAGTTCTACATTGTTCTGGTGCTTTCGTGACAATATGTGTTTTGTTGAGTTATGCTGGAATTTGTACTTGTTGCTGGATAGGAAGAAAGATGCATGTCTTGTGTTATAGAATAAGAGAATTTAATGTTCTTTCACGTAAACCTTGGTGAATTAGGTATGGTTAAGCAGTTGTTCTTTGGCTATGATCTTGTTTAGAATGTGATTAAGACATGTTAACTTTCACTGAGTAATATTCTTGAGTGGGGAAAATGTTGTGTAATAAGTGGGGAAAATGTTGTGTTATCTGAAATGTTATGTTAACATGCGGCCACTAGGTGTCACTGATGACCTGGAGGTGGAGAAAGAAAGATGAGTAAAAAAGAAATGAAGTGTTGAGTTGCTGCTTGTTTGTTTCTGCTGCGTTTTCTCTATTAATATTAATGCAAAATACAACAGTGTTGATTTTCATAATTACGTTATTTTGGAGTGTTTTCATTATGTTGGCTTAAGAAACAACATACTGTTGTTTGATTTGGGCTTATTAGTGGTGTTTTACTAAGCCTCATTATTACTCTCTTGCATCTTTATCTGGACAACTTGGTAAGTAACTCGTCCCACCCCATTTGTCGTAGACCCATGAATGAGGGGTCAAATTGACTGACTTAATGAGGAGAGGTGTGCTGTTACTTCTATAAGCAGTTGGGTGTATCAGAATGTTGTAGAGAATTAGGAGTGGGCTTATATCGCTCAGTTTATCAAGCAGCAACAAATAGAGACAGTACAACTTCATAGCCACACCCTAGCAACCAGTAACCTTGCAACCACCCTGTAGACTTCCATTGAAAAAGGTGAGAGGCATCAGAACATCGTAGAGACAAGTGGGTGGCCTCTTTGGGTGGAGACAAGACCGGCAAGTAGTCTTTAATTATCACCATGGAAACTGTCCAGCAACACCCTAGCAATCATTTAAAGTGCCCTAGCATCCAATATGAATTGGCCATATCTCAGCAGCAGAACATCATAGAGAAATTAGCTTGGGAGTTGGCTCTTTTGATTCAGACATACATCCATCTATTAGTTTATCCCTGTTAAATATTTAGCTACACCCTAGCAACATTGTAGAGACATGTGGGTGGGCTTTTTGCACTTTTACATTATTCAAATAATCAATTAAATAATACATGTTCTTCATGGAGACTGCTTGGTTCCCACTATGTATGAGGATTTGATCTATCAGTTATGCACTGTCTATCTATCTATCACTTATCAAAATGAAATGCTTTATCAGAATAGAACAAATGATTAAATGTTTTTAATTGTGTGATTAAATTATTAAAAGGTCAGTTATGCTTTAAGTCTTAAGAAAATGTTTAAAAAAGAATGGACATGGCAACAAATTCGTAATTGTCCTAAAATAGGCTTTATTCATAAAAAATATAATTTATGATTATATTGTTATTATACAGTGGTATGCAAAAGTTTAGGCACCCCTTGTAGAATCTGTGAAAATGTGAATAATTTCAACAAAATAAGAGTTATCATACCAAAGCATGTTATTT
>JAZGTJ010020918.1:0-10153 GCA_036877575.1 Botia almorhae
CTGCCCAACCACAACAAAGCAATCGCCCACTCTGACACGATGACATCACTCTCTCAATCTCTCAAAAGATTAAATGACATGCCAGCGGAACAGAACAAGTTCTGAACAGAACTGCCTGTGCCAGCCTCCAAACAACAGAAAGGTCATGCTTGTTTGTGCAGTGTCCTTCAACAGATGTGAAATGTGTCTGTCAGTGAACAGCTCATTTGGGTTAAAATGCTCTAAAACAAAGAGCTGATGGGTCAATTGCAGTGAAGTTCAGGTGGCACATGGGAGACAGACGCGACTTCTGATAATAAATAAACACATGAGCAGTGGAGGTCAAATTCTTTCAGCTGTGATGGCACTCATATATCGAGCCTTTACTAAAGATATGAGTCTCATGCTACACTTTCGTGTTTCGTTTCTCGTGCACACAAACGTTCGGCTAAAACGGTTCTTTATATATGTGGAAAAGAATGGAAATAAATAGGTTCCTTGTTCTTCTGGCAAAAAGTCATTTGTAGAGCACATGAGATTTGCCTAATGACACTGAGCAGATTCCACAAAAGGTAACGACCATCAGTTATTATTACAATAACTTATTTTGTTTTCTTTTCACTGTAAATACTGTATAATAAAACAGCGGCAGGGGTCTTATTTTAGCTTTGTGTTTCCAGGCAGACTGTTGAAGAACGCAACACAAACGTCTCCCAAACATCCTGCTGAATTCAGCCTATCAGACTTTGAGTGTTCAGAGAAACGTTCAGCTAGTGCTGTAGTTGTTATAGCACCTGTGAATGAGACAAACACAACAATACTCGTCTCTTACTCTTGACTGAGGTGTTGAGCGGCGGTCCTTCAGTTCTCAGGTTCCACGGTGGGTCTCCCTGGTTACTGAAGTCCCTCATCATAAGGTAGCTGATGGTGAGGCGGATGATTGAAGCTTTATCCAGCTGGCTGGTGATGGCGCCGGGCAGAGGAAGCATCTTCGCTAGCTCATAAAACTCAAAGTTTTCCTTCCCCCGGCGTGAGCGAGCAGCATCACGTGACTTCTCCTTCCTCAGAACCTGCAACCTGACAGAAACACAAGAACTTCAGTTAAACAAACTGAATCTACTCGTCCAAACTTGATAAACTTTGTCTTTCTGTCTTTTTATGGCTAACAAACCATAAACAGAAAAGCTTAATGACTGTTTAAATGCTGCAGCATGAGGGGAAGTGATGGAAGAATTTCGGGTTTCGGGTGAACTGTCCTTGTAAGTCACATACACTTTTATTTCAAAAGACCAGGTAACAAGGTCCTGTGCCCAGTGTTTTAACAGCTTTAATAATAAGCCAGATACAAGCCAGGCATTCTTTGGGTCTGATAATCCTGGACAAATGGAGGCTGTCACAGGAAAAGTTCACAGTGCTGCATGAACAAAGTGAAACTCATGTCGCAGCCACAGAGAGAGAGAGAGATAGAGGTGAGCTCTATTAAAACTGCTGAGTTTTTAAATTGAAATTGAACAACAACCCTCAAACACATTAGCATAAACTCTGCTAGAGCGTATGGATTTCTTCACTGCTGTTAATCCCGTCGGCTCTGAATAAAGCCATTCAGGGGCGGAACAGGTAAACCAGACTCAATGCAATTACATGGAAAAAGCGCTGCCTGACAATCTGAAGCAGCAGAAGACACTGCCTTCACTCTCACATTCCCCTCTGAGCCAACAAACACATTGTGAGACATAAACCTCGTCAGAATCCAGAGAGAAGAGTGTCTGAGGGACATTCACAGCCAATCATAAAACAGAACCTGGATGCCGATTGGTCAATACAGCAATATGATACGGTAAGAGTTACTGTACTATGCTGTTCTATATACTATACTGTACTATAGAGTTGCTACATCTGTGCTGTATTGTATACAGTCTTACGATCTAACATCACCCTTTAATTAAGACTGCATTCCCTGTAGCATTTCCTGTAGCTCAGTGGTTAGAGCATGGTGTTAACAACGCCAAGGTCATGGGTTCGATCCCAGGGATTGCACATACTCAGAAACAATGTAAGGTATAATGCAATGTAAGTCGCTTTGGATAAAAGCGTCTGCCAAATGCATAAATGTAAATGTAATGAGACTAAAATCACAATATGTAACACAACCTCTTTGTGTTGGCATCTGTTATACAGCACCACCTTAAACCTGAGCAACAAATTACACTTAGAAAGAAAGAGAAAAACAGACAGATAGAACTTCTTTACATTATTCATGTTCACAATAAGTGAATTATTTTCCTCGGACATATACAGTTATCATAATTGTGAAGAATTATGGCCCATTTTAATAACTCCCAGACTTTTGCAGCATGCACCTATTTAATGGTGCATGCCCCAGTGAGGGCATATGATGCCACTAGGTTGCCATGGTGATGGTGTTGGCATTGTGCTTTTGTTCCCTGGCACGCTTTCAAAGAGCGACGAAAAGGTGTACATGTATTTATTGGCTCTACGCCATACCTAAAGTGTTAAAGTGTGAACAGAATGCGTATGTCCTCAGCATGTCAAAACTCAGACATAAATACAGAAAATAAAGCGTAAATGACAGAGCAAGCAGGCCAGGCATTATGGGTAAAGGCAGGTAGTGTATCAGGAGCAGAGAGTGGTTGTGCTCTAAATACCTCATGATGAGCTATTAAAAGAGGCTTTTTGTGCTGAGATAAATGAGATAAATCCTCTTTAGTCAGTGTGATGGTAACCTCGCCACCCCGCGCCTTAATTTCATAACAATCCATCAAGCACCCTGACACAATCAGTGCGCTGTATTTCTCACGTTTCCGCGCAATACAAAGACTCTCAAATGCTCTTTGTTTGTACAGCTTTGTGTATCTCTATGAACTTTCAGTCGGTTTTGGTTTCAAAGGAAGAAGCAAAACTCCATTTCCCACAATGCTTTGTTTTATCTTCACAGGATTGAAACCAGCGTGGGGCTTCCGATACAACAACAGGGACTTCTATACCTGCAAAGGGCCATCAGTGATCAGAGAAATCTGCCTGCCAGCAACATTTATTTGATGCTCAACATTTATTTGATGCTCAACATTTATTTGAGCTGCTATTGTTTGGAAGCAGTAATAACTTGTTTTTGATCAGTTAAGCACATCTTTGTGAAATATAAGGGGAAATACTCACTCGGGGTTTCCCACAGAATTTAAAAGGGAGTAAAAATGTAGTTCTACCTCAAATCAGATCCGCAATAATTCATTCCAAACGAGTTATTTTAACGTCAGAAAGAAAACACTTATCCATAAGCTGCATTAAATGTTTTCCTGGATGTTTGCATATCCTGGTTAATTATTTAAAAAATATCCATCTAGGGCTGCATGATAATAAAGAAAAATGCAACATGCAACTTGCTTAATGCAATATACCGAACGCAGTTGTGACCTACTGGTTAGTGAGTTGGGCTAGTAATCAGAAGGTTGCTGGTTGGATTCCAGCACTGGGGGGTTGCAACTGAAGTGCCCTTGAGCAAGGCACCCAACCCCCAATTGCTCTCCAGGTGCAGTAATGTGCTGCATACTGCTCCGGGTGTGTGTGTGTTCACTCCTCACCAGTGATGGTTTAAATGCAGAGCTCACATTTCAGGTATGGGTTACCATATCTGACAAATAGGTCACTTTCACTTCACTTTTTTTCACTCATCACGCCAGCTCAAACAGAAATACATGCAAAGCTCGTGCAACGACGCTTACTACCTACAACCTACAGTAACCAACCAACCAGTCATCACAACAAGTTTTTGGAGACTCTGAACATTACAATAAAAACTGTTTTTACAGTACAAACAAAAGCTGCAGTAGCTGTAGCGATTAAGCTTTTTTAGCCTTTTAGCGTTTTTAACTGTAGGTAAAGTTGTGTAGTTGCGTAAATATTTTGGAAATGTGCGCTGTCCAATCCAAACCATGCAATGTAATGTGTGTGTATGTGAAAAGATGTGCACAGACACACAGAATGAACTGCTGTGCATCTGATCGGTGATTTCTTTTGGATTACCATGGCGATGAGGTATGTTGCTGCCCTCCGAGGTGAAGTGTCTTGGGCCTAGCCGCCGAGCAGGAACTGGCATTAGTGGACCCCTCCCAGTACGACTCGCTGTGGAAACACGTGGAAAAACTCTTAACAACCGTAATGCCCCTGACCATCCCAAACATCCCATAATATCCCATAACTCGAGTCAAACACTTTTTATAAATGGAGCATATTTAAAAATGTATATCTGAAAATAAAACAGACAGATAGTGATGATGATTAAAACATAAACAACACATTTAAATGGTGAAATGTCTCATGAAATCAGACTGGATATCAAATATGTAATGGTACAAGAGGTTTGTGATGCAGAGGTCAAAAACTAGTATAACTATTTACACTACAACACATTTCCTTGAGCGTTACACTTAAGAGTAACTAACACAGCTGCATAAATGACATTCATTTTCATCTCTTTAAGACTCTGGAGTGTTTACTGACTGATTTTTGGAACATATTTTTTTAAAACACTAGTTTAACATGAACACATTTTCTGTGTTATAGATTTGGAGCGATGTGATTGGCTCGCCTCCACAGAGATGCACTGAGGATAATGGCCGTCGTTCTAATTGCTCGGCATAAACGCCCTCGTTCACTCGTTTATCAGCAGCACTCAGACACTAAAGCGCTGTTATTTGTTAAGGGCTCTTCATCACTAAACGACGGAGGTCGCAGGAGGATGAATGAGGTGGACTTGAAAGACGAGGTTTAAACGGCGATATCAGACGAACACTGCTGTGTTCTGTCACCATCGTCTCCAGATTGATTCCCTGCAATTTACAAACCGAGAGCCACAATTGATTAGCACAATAAATTCCCTGCAGGTATGGAGTGAGGCCACCCACTGAAAGCACCCACGCCAACACACACAAAGCTCCTACACACACACACACACACACACACACACACACACACATTAGGTTTCTATGCTGTGACATAACCCTCACAGAAACCTTTTTGCATTTAAAAAAAAAGCATCATTGAGTATGTTTGATAATCAATTACCCTCAGGGGACCGCTGGCTGGTCCCCACGATGTAGGTGTGTGTGATTTTTACCATCCTTGTGGGAACATTTGGACTTCACAATGGCAGAAAACAAGAACACACACAGCTACAGGAAGTAGCTGCTCTTTAACTCTCATTATTTTATTTCTCGGAAAAATATTTGTAAAATAGTCTCATATTTTATCAGCCAACGCCAAGAATAAGTCATTAGAAGCCCGTTGATAACTGCTGCTCATTGGTCTCTCAGGCCTCAGAACCGCGCCAGCACGATTGTGAGATTTCAGCGTGTGGAATCTTAAGTTTAGGTTCACATTAGGTAAATAACACTCACACATATACTTTACTGAAAGTGCCAGAGGAGAAATATCAATGATTCTGACAAGCGTGTGTGTGTGTGTGTGCGTGTGTGCGTGTGTGCGTGTCGTACCCTCAGCACGAGTCCAGATTGATTCTCCCTTGTCGGCTATAATCGCAACATCTCTTATGTCATAAACTTGAGTGAGACTCTAACAATGGCAGTTTTGCTTACAAGCACTGCTCTTCATCATTCCACGCTTGTGTCTTCCACCTGCATCCATTTCAGCACTTCAGAAATCAACCAACCAGCGCTGGTCTGTCTTTCCACAAAAGTGTAACCTTTGTTTTTCAGGAAGAAAAAGGATTCCCAAATACTTCCCCAATCTGTCATTGTTTGCCAAACAGAAGTCCAGCACCAGAACTTACAGTAAGTGGGGCCAAGAAACATTCTGATTGGCTAACGTGCACAGGCTGCTGACAGTGTGTAACTGTGATTGATTGGCAAAGCAAATGTACAATAACCACCTCATTTACTGATTAACTGGTATTATTATCTAAGATATTAGAAAAGCTGACCTTCATCTCTCCCCAATCAGTATGTCTACTCAACAACGACGTTATGTATCATATATAAAGTACATCTACAAAACTGGACAATCAGGTCACGAGCAGGTCATGGGCTATTTGTGTATACAGTGGGGGTTTCTCCCAACATCTGCATTATGTCGAGAGTTCTCGCTGTCATATTTGATCTGCTGCACGGTGAAGCAAAGGGGAGGCGCGTTTGGCTTGAATCAGAGAGATGGTCAAGCACGACAGGAGAGAAAGAAGGAGTGATACATATACAGACAGAGAGAGAAAGAGAGAGACTGAAAGGAACGGCAAGAGAGCAATGAAGACCTGCACAGTCCACCATGTGTCCACCACTGCTTCTGCATTCCCTTAAAAAGAGCAAAAGAATCACATGTTCACTCTATTACATCTAAAAACCAGCACAAGTGATGGACTGAAACTGTCAGCTGCTGTATCGTCTGCATCCTCTTCTGCTTTGTGTAAATGTTTGAAGGCAAACATCTCAGGTCATCTACATGGCAATGAATACAGAGCAGATCAAATAAAACATATGGGCACGTTTTTCCATATTTTATATATGTATTTATGCATTACTGCGTTTATGAATGTCAGTCCAGGAGGAATGTTTTCACCTGGAAATATCTGAGTCAAGCCAGTCAAATCCACATTAATGCATATAATGCGTTTTCCCCCAAAAGCGACATGATGTTATCACATTCAAAAATCACATTTCCCTGATACGCTGTTTGCTTATTAGAGAGAAGATATTTCACAAGATTTAAATGACAAACTAACAAGCTTGAACAATGGCCTTTATGTGTTATTTTAGAAGATTTCTGAAAGATGCCACAAAAGAAACAACACAAATGAACCCAACTAAACATAAATAATACCTTTAAGTTCAAATGTTTTGAAATGCAATACTGTAATCTTGACAAAGATGTAAAACGATCTCCTCCACAATCCAGCATTTGGCAAACCAAATGACCTGATATTATCTGCTTAGATATTATCAAATCAAACAGACACATACATTAAACAAATCAAACTGATCGTGCAGCCCTATTAAATTCAGACATGAAATGATTTTCTACAGCACGATCAACCATTATAAACTACTGTTAGTTTTTACTCTGATTTAAATCATAATGATTCTCTCATAAATTAAGAATCAAAGCTGAATCTCAGCAATATATGAGGTCAGATGTTTCCAGCAGTGCTAGCAGTTATGTTCTGCAAAATATGCTAAGCAGGAGCGCGAGTTAGCCACAGAGTCTGAAATTCTGCCTTAATTGTGGATTACAGTGTGGAAAAATGAAGCAGGGAGGATTTACATAGAAAGAGAGGAAGTTTGAAGCCCTTGGCAGAAACATATGCAAACACAGTGACTCCATGTAGCTGACAGCTGCTTTAATAATATATTATATTTTGTTGGCTCACCTCAAAACAAGACGCAGGATCAAACAAAATCAAAACTCCCCCCCTTACTTTGCTGATGTCTGACAGAATTCAGTCATGCTTTGAAACCCACAAAAATCACAATTATGTAACGCGCACACACACACACACACACACACACCCTTTGGGCTATTAAAAAAAACACTGCATGTTTGTTCAAATTGTGTTAAACCGCATAGCTGCAATCAGCTGGCAGCAGCTAATAGTGAGGAAACGCTCCGATGAGGCAGGTGCTGCTCTCCCTCTCATGCTGTGTGTAGATTTTAAGTCTGTGTTTGTGTGTTTGAGCCGAATGTAGCTCAAGATGCTCGGAGACAACAGAAGAATAAAGATGCAGCTCCAGCATCTCACCACACTGACAGTGTGATGAGATAGGTTAGTGCATTTCTGACAGCCAGACCGGAGAGACTGCGGCAGACAGACGCCTGAACCCGCCCTGATGATTAAACAGTTACAGATTGTAGCTTTAAGTTAGAAACATACTGTACAGAAAAAAAACAAAAATGACAGTATTTTACTGACTGTAAACAACATAGTTTACTCGAATAGACATAAACATACACCTAAAAATATCTGTACTTTTAGAAGACTGCTGATTCTCTGACTCTAGCTAAATAAATGTTCCATTTCATGGGATAACAACAGAATATACACTATAAATCAAGTTCAATGTGTGATTTTGGAGACTTTTACAAACGAGACACAGAAATTTCACTCAGTGGGATGTTACAGTCATGCATCTTGTATAAGGATGTGAGTTACAGAAGGCTGCTCATCAATTCAACTTAAGGTTCACAAGGGAGAATCTGAGCGTGTCAGGAAGGGCACGCAAGCACCTGCGGGAAGATTGTATCATGTTATTTCTGTGCCGCCCACTCGTGTGCTCGCTGAAGTCACAGAGTCTTTCAGTCTGTGGGAAAGTTCGCTTCTCTCTTCAGCCCGCACAAAATGAACTATTTAACCTCTTCATAGTGAAGTCTCTGCTTTTCTTTACCTTCTTTAAAGGTTTCCCCCTCTTTCTTTCTTTCTTTCTTTCTTTCTTTCTTTAATTTAGTGAATATTTTTAAATAAAGTCAACCTTTACATTCATATGGTGTTTATCACTGTTTCTTTGCAAAGCAGGCCATAAATATTAATGAGTGGTTTAATACCGCCTGAAAGGGTCTCTCTCTGTCGAGAAAGGGGGAGTTTATCACAAATAAAAACCCCTGGGTAATTTTTCACAGAAATAATTGCCCTGCATGTGGTAAATGGGGTTATTTTCTGGTGTTTAAAAGTTTGGCAGGGTTTCCCGTGTGATGATTTCCTGGCTGCAGTAAAAACTGGCATGCGGACAGTGAGACGAGGATGAAGCGCTAAACTAACTGTGGCCACTCAGCTGGAAGGGTTCAGGGTGGAATAAAACACTGGCATGCTGGACTGCAGCAGAACTGCTTTGTTCCCACTGCAGATGGTTTATAAAGATGACAGAGATGGTGGAAAACCAGACACGTTTCAAAAACATTCCACTTAAGAATAACATTTTTAAAATATATATAAAAACATGTTCTACTAATATTACTGCAAAAACACTTGATAATTCTCAGCGAACTATAAGAGAACGTTAGCCAATGTTCTGAGAATGTTCCTTCTTAGCTGAGTAATTACAACAAAAAAAGAGACTCAATGACCTTCAATGGATGTCACAGTAAACTGTGGAGTACATGAATACAGAGTCATGCAGACACACAGAATTCACTGGAGGACCGTGGACTGGACGCGTCTACTGATGGACACACAGAGGTCCTCAGCTTTCTCTTTCATCACACGCTGCTTGAATTAAAGCCATTGTGATTCAAACTACAATTAGTCTACGAGTATTACAATTCTGCCAGTTTGTCCTTCCGTCTACATGTTCGGTCAAACCGACAATTTGCTCCTGATTGAAGATCAGGATCTGAAGTCACAGCGAGTCACTTCTGTTGAGCAAACACTGATTCAGCCCCAAACCTCCCCAAACTCTGGACATCTGATGATTAGAGAACGGTGGTTTCAAAGAGGTCTCTCTCTGGAGCTTTATCTCACTGACCCTGCTGATTTTCATTACAGATATCACTAAAATTGTTGTTTTGAAATGAAAAGTCCAAATGCTTGGAACACATGTGCTGGTTTAATTTCCTGTTGTTTTCACGCATTCAGGGAAAACAAAAGTGTTGATGGGTGAGACGCTTTCCTGTTATCAGATGACACGAAACCCTCAAAGATACGTGTTGGTCCCACTGCTGTTTTTGATCATGACAGCTACATTACACTTTGACCAGTACAATGGACACGTTCAACTCTCTGTGGTTCTGGAAACACATTTAACCGGGTTATAATGTACACGCTAATTAGCAGAGAGGAGCATGTTCAATCTGCTACATGACAGAGTAATTGGACTCCTTAAAAGATTATGCAAATGAGCACTCATCACATCACAGAAAGAATGAAATTGTGACAGATAATTTTAAACCCTTCCCTGATACCTGCAGGCTGTGCACCTGCCAACAGGCAATTCCACCAACAGATAGTTCAAGCGCATGTTTACCTGTCAACACACCAGCGCTTTACAATCTCTAACTCTGTGTGATATTCAGTGTTGTATTCATGCCCTAATTTTGTTTTATTTTAAATAATTTCTTAACTGAAATTGTACTTTTTATTTAAACATTCATTAATCTGTTACATTTATACACATCATGGAGACATAATTAAGCTATTTTTTATTAAAGCATCTTTGTCTTC
>JAZGTJ010020920.1:0-10151 GCA_036877575.1 Botia almorhae
ACAGATGCTAAACTTGTGTGGAGATGAGAGGTAAAACAGATGACGCTAAGAGATACTGTAGAAACCATATATAACCTGAACCATATTCATATAGAGATGAACATAACCGTCCTAAACGCTATTTTGAGGCAATTGCTCAAATCAGAGTGAAAGCGCACGGATCGCAAAGCAAATATGTTTCAGTGTTTGGATACATGACTGAACCTAAGCCAGCTGTTGTAATCCTTTGCCAAATGAGTCTATGATTACTTTGTTATGATAGTTTCAGCACTGGGGGGAAATGTCTGAGCCGTGATTTCATTGGTCATCTGTAGCTTATTCAAGTCTTATGCAAAGCATTCAATTCATTAGTGCTTACGAAAGGATTAAACATATAAATCTGTTCTGGAGAGGTACTAGTTTCTCCTTGTAGTGCTGGGCTTCTAAAACAGACTTGCTGTTCTTAAAAATGATATGACTGAATATGACCTTACTGTCATAATTCAAGCCTATCGAGGGCCCTTAACCACTAAACATGCATAAAAAATACTCAACATCCACCAAATTCATTATGTTGTAGTGCAACAGTTATTTAGACCGCCTCTGGAATAAGCAAACCTTTAGAAGCACTTCAAGAAAGAGACTAAAAACTAATCAGATAACAGAAACAATGTATCTTGCGTGCAGAGTCTATGAAGATATTTCAGATTTAATAGTAATCAGGAGCAGATTACAATTGAAAAACCTCCAGTGGATGGTGAGGCTGATAAATACTGGTGTCATTGTACAAGATCTAGAGCTTTCTAGTACAGCAGACCCCTCGGTCCTCTATAATTAAGACCCTGCTCTCCTATTGCCACTGGCCTTCGCTCCGTTTCTGCAGCTGGGGATGAAAATTACAGCCCTTCCTTCTTCTCTTCGTCCCATTTCCCCATATTATTCCCCTCATATAAATGAGATGCCATCTGTTGCCATCTCTGCTGATGGATTGTTTTTTCTGACGTCATGGTAACACAACACATTGGTCATTGTGTTTTATTTTGTCACTAAATCTGTTTAAGTACATCATGGGATTAACTGGATTTGACACCGGAGATTTCATTTTATGGGATATCGATGCACAAGAATCTCTCTCATGTGGTGATACTTAGTAAATAATGATGCAAATTAATCAGATCAACAACCTTGACAATCAAATGTGTTTTGCTGTTTTTAAAGCCATATAAAGGGCCCCAGCTAACAGGGAACGTTCTTAGAATGTTGGCTAGTGTTCTCTTAAAATTCTTTCAAAACTATTCTCAAAGACGTTCTTGCAGCAACGTTAATGGAATGTTTTTTTCAGCATTATATATCATACATCAAAAACATTATGCTTAAGTTGTTAGTGGAACGTTTTAAAAACGTTACAGAAATAAACAAATGTTTGAGTAACGTTCTCATAATAACGTTAATACAAGGTATTAGAACAGACTGGACAGTCTGAGTGCTCTTTGAACTTTCAAAATAACATTTTGTAATGGAAACGTTAGAGAAACGCTCTCACAACCTAAAATTGTTAGCTGGGTGTGGGTCGTTGTTTTTCGCGTTTTGAAGGCATGAATAGTTGGTGTTAAAAATATTAAACTAATAAATGCAAACAAATGACGCCACATGCCACAAAGAAATTCAATTTGTGACACCAACCATTAACACCGCTATTTCTATTCTCTCCATTTCCAGGTGAATGCAGAACTAATAGAAGACGTGAGAGCAACCAGTCCACTCACTAACATCAGAATTAGACCCGTTTAAAATAGGGATGAGAATTAATCAGATCCAAGCTCCTCCCTTACCGCGATCTGATTGGCTGATCCACCGTCTGACAGTCAGTGAATTATTTTCTGACGGAGGACATCTCTACTACACAAAGTACAAACTGATGGAAAGTCGATAGACGAGGCGTGAGTTGCTATTGTTACTCCGCTATTGCCAGACCGTTTATTCATCTTGCATTGGGTAGATCAACTTCCAGCCTAACTCGAGATGTAAGAGCGACTGGTTCCCAGACGCACCCAACGGACGTGAGCGCACGGTTCATTTGGCGCTGTTTGAACTGTTACCAACATGATTCCGCCAGCGAACATGAATCAGGAGGACACGATAGGGAAGGACAACGACCAGCAGCAGCGTGAGCCTCAGTCCCCGACGTCTATCAGCCAGCAAGAGTCGAAGGTTTGAAACGAACAATTTACGCTAAACCATAAAAACACTCTCCGCGTACCGATAGAGGTTCCGGGTGGTGCGCAATTGGCAACGTGCTTTCACTTTTACTGTGTCATCCACTTTTCAGACAGGTTCTTGTGCATGTTTTGAAATTGCTGGAGAGTGAAGTAGTTGATCTGAATGATATATGATTGTATAAAGAAGTGGGTGAACGCACGTTGTCCCGTATGAGTCCATGCGCATCTGTTTACCAAACGCCATCTGGGACATAATGGACATGCCCACCTGCATAAAAAAACTATTTCAATAGGCTTAAAGAACCGTGTGTATGTATGGAACGGGGTTAACTGCAGATGGGGGCATGTGAGGTTGTGTTTGATTAATTTGGCTAGTTACTAGTTTGTATATGATTTAATACAACAATAACAATCTACTAAAACAGAATATGATTCGTTATTTCTTAGTGAGAGACCGATGCAAATGAAAAAATGACATTCATAAAAGCAATGATTGCTGATAATGCTGATCGCATGTTGCACTTTTCCAAGATGTTAAAGGCTCTTTTTCAGAAATGACATCCTCCTTTTAAGGTTTGTGTCCCTTGTTTGCACCCATTTCCAGTAAATAACAGAGATAATACTTCTACACAGGAAGTTAGCTGGGATAATTGCTGACAATGAAATTGGTGAAAAGAAAATTGGTGAATTTGATCAACTTTCATTTGCGAATCTATCAAGCATCTAATCTAGATTCCAGTTCTTTCTGTGCTAATAATAAAAAAATCCAGAACTGGTTCAGCAGGAGCATTTGTGAATCCAAAGGGGATAACAGTCTCTTTTCTGTGTTTCTGTTTTCTTCTCTGTGTTTCTGATCTCTTCTCTGTGTTTCTGTTCTCTTCTCTGTGTTTCTGTTCTCTTCTCTGTGTTTCTGTTCTCTTCTCTGTGTTTCTGTTCTGTTCTCTGTGTTTCTGTTCTGTTCTCTGTGTTTCTGTTCTCTTCTCTGTGTTTCTGTTCTCTCCTCAGTGTTTCTGTTCTCTTCTCTGTGTTTCTGTTTACTTCTCTGTGTTTCTGATCTCTTCTCTGTGTTTCTGTTCTCTTCTCTGTGTTTCTGTTCTCTTCTCTGTGTTTCTGTTCTCTTCTCTGTGTTTCTGTTCTCTTCTCTGTGTTTCTGTTCTCTCCTCTGTGTTTCTGATCTCTTCTCTGTGTTTCTGTTCTCTTCTCTGTGTTTCTGTTCTCTTCTCTGTGTTTCTGTTCTCTCCTCAGTGTTTCTGTTCTCTTCTCTGTGTTTCTGTTTACTTCTCTGTGTTTCTGATCTCTTCTCTGTGTTTCTGACTTCTCTGTGTCTGTGTTGTTCAGTCGTGTCTGATGAGATAAAAGTGTGTCCCAAGTAAAGCAGTTCCAATAAAATATGTCCCTAGATCACTAAATAGAGTGAGTAATCTTGGGCCGAAAAACCCTGGTTTCCACCTTAATCGGTTCCATCTCTCCGAGTGTCCTCCAGGTCAGAGCAGGACACGTTTGCTGCTGACAGCAGCAGAATTGATTCCTAATAGATGTAGAAGATTTGTGATTTTCTTTCAGAACTGGCCTTGTTTAAACCATTAGCCTCAGTCCCCTGTTCCATTCTTAGTAGAAGTATATGTTGTAAGTGTAATAATCCCAGTTTAGGTCAAATTCAACTCACCAAACAGTTTAAATCCATGTAAACAGCCAGTTATATTACTACGTATGTTATATTTATTAACAGTTAAGTTACTTGTTTATTTATTTATGATATTCGAGGATCCCAAATCTTGTTTCTCACAAAATAGTCCCATAAACATACTTTGTCAGCAGTAGTTATTGATTTTTTTGTCCCTCATTCATTTATTTTATGGTAACTGCCAAGGAAAGTGTAACTTGATCTAAGTTTGTGGTTTTCTTAATAGCTGGTTGCGCACAGCTGTCATTACCTTATAAATGTCGGGAAGCAGATGAAACCAAGATTATTTCTAACAAACAGAACCTGTGATTTATTTGATGTGATTCACACAGATTTCTAGAGTAAAAGCTGCTTATAAATGACTGTTTTGGCAGTGAACTATGAGCGTCGCAGCGAGGGAGGGACTTATCGATCAATTACTTGCTGCAGGGCATCAAGAGCCAATAGGTCATAATACCCGGGAATGCAATCGGACTTCAGCTACACACAGTTCACTGATTCTCTAATCTGATTGGTGGAAACATAATGTAAGCGGTTTAAAGTGTCACATGGTGCCGCCCGTATAGACCGCACACCACAAACATACGCACATACGCTTAGTCACTTTTTGTTTTGCGTCGCACATCTGAGGCTGTGTAAAAAGTAAAGGTAAGATTTGTCTATTGCGTTGCAGTCAGATTTGACAGCGTTCTTGTACCCAGTACTGGTAAAACTAGTGCAGGTTGATATGGCAAGGAAGACATTTTTAGTAGGCAGAGATGAATCCTGGTGGGTGCTGTCAGCTAATTTAGAGGGCTGTCAGTATATGACTGATATCATGGGTAATGTGCAGTGCACAAAGAGGTTAGGTACCAAGAGAAATGACAGCTAATCTCCTCTCTCTCTTTCTCTTTCTCTCTCTCTACTTTTTCATTACTATTAAGCTCTTTGATGATCAGAGTTACATGACAGTGATAGTCTGTGACTTAAACCTGTTTATTGTGTTAATTTCATGTTAACGTGATTTAAAATCTTATAATGATCAGAGGATTGATTCAGTGATTTTCAACGTGAACAGAAATTTTGTGAGTGTCCTCATTTGATACCTGCCGAGCATCAGAAATCACCCACGCACAGAGCTGAATGTTTTAGGGGCTGTTTTTAGTCCTATGGGGGTTAAGCATTGTCTGAATCAGATGCTGATGGGTGCAGCAGGGTCCAAAAGTCGGAGTAGCACTCAGGAAATGCTTTTATTTGCCGTGTCTAATGTAACGTAATGTAATGTCAACACTTCAAAAGTATATCTAAAAAAAATTAATTCAGAATATTATTTTGCCTTAATGCAAATTTCAAAATGGCAGACTCTGATGATATGTTATCCTGGTATCTCATGTACTTAGAAATAAAATCTGACCTTTTGTACAAAGAAGTTGGTCAATGGCACAAAAATGTGCTTATTTGATCAGTGACCTAATAATAGTGCAAAGGATTTTTCAAAACTTAAAACTTCCTGTTTGGTTTAACTTCCAGTGTGTTCTTTGACTCCACTGTACGTAAACAAACATGAATTTTTCCGTTTCATATTTCAGCTGCAGAGACTCAAACGCTCGCTCTCCTTCAAGACCAAGAGTCTCCGCAGCAAGAGCGCTGATAACTTCTTCCAGCGACCGATCGAAGATGTGAAGTTCCAGACGGAACTGCTGTCAGATGTGAGCAGCAGCACGGGTCAGCTGAGCACCATCGGGATGTCTGTGTCTGCCTCCCCAGCGATGACCCAGCCTTCACCCCCTCCTCCGCTGCCCACCGTCATCCCGGGCAACCTGCCCATCACGATCTGTTCCCCGTCCCGCGCCCCGCGCCAGACGGACCCCAACGCGCACACCTTTCTGGAGCACACCTTTAAAAAGCCCCATTTCTGTGACATGTGCCACCACATGATTGTAGGTAAGAGAACATGTTTTATCTTGATGTGACTCGCAGGGCCCGAGCTGGACCATTATTTAAGCCATGTTCACTTAGACCGCAGAGTGTATTGTGATCCCTAATGTAATGATTATAGATTAGGATGCATGAAAGCATCGTCTGGAATTTTCTATTGCCCATCTGTTCTCTGGGCGGCCACGCGCTAATTGTTTATCACTGAGGACACAATGGCCAGATTGTAAAGAGCAGTAAATAATGGTACACTGATAGCGCAGAATAAAGGGAGTCTCTCGACTCTGCCCTAATTCAGGCCATTTGTCTTGGGAACTTTGATAAATGTGTTTTTCAAAATGTTTTTTGAAGACTGTTCCAAAAATGTTGTTTTTTTATTGTTGGAACGGTCAGTCAGGCAGAACCAAATCAAATATCAGACTGGGTTGGAAGTACAGCCAGCTTTAAGCTTTATGGCTCATGTTCTTTCCCTCGTTCTGGGGCATCTGTGTGGACCGTTCCACCGGGTTGATATGTGAGATCTCCAGCCTGTGCAGAGAACAGAGATGGCCCACGAGAACTGAAGCTTTTATGGATATTGGCTTTAATACAGACATTTTTAAGCCTTTGGTTGAATCTGCATAGTTTTATATTCACTGATTGATTTTAACACAGTAAAATTGTTTGGAGGAAATGACATATACTTGCTTGTGCACAGACGTATTTATCAAGATTGTAGAAATGTTGGTGTTATGCCAAGAGACAACAACAGGTGGTGAATTTGCTTTTAATTTGTGTGTGTGGCGAGGTGAACAGATCAAGACTCAATAGACCAACATAATATCAAAGATACTTCACATAATTGTCTTAATTAGACTTAATATCTGAATTTTATTCCGTCTCTGAGCCCTCAAAGCTTACAGGTGTTGATAAATAAAAATGTGTAAATGTGCTAGGAAGGTGTTTTGTGTTTTTGTGTGTGTTGGATTATGTAGTGTGTGTGAGTGTGTGTATGGTGTGCTGTGTGTATAATATGTTGTGTGCGTGTGTGAATGTATGATTGTGCAGCAATAGAGTTTGTGTGTATATGTGAGAGAATGTGTTTTGTCTTGTCTCTGGTAAACATGGGTCTGTTAGGCCCTGTCACCTCTGTACTGCACTAACACACTCCCTCAGAGGAGCACACTAATGAGGGCAGGGCTCCATACCCAGCTAACAATTTTAGGTTGTAACAAAAGTTAAAAACATTAACAAAATGTTAAAAATGTCTGATAACTTTGACACAACTTTCAGAGGACTTTCAGAGAACTTTTAGAGAACGTTAGCGAATGCTCTGCAAACATTCTCTGTTACAGCCCTGGCGCTTCCCTATATAAAGAGCATTAAGATGCAAAATGATGCGTTTTATGGCTTCGTAGTAAATGCAGAAAAATTTGATGCCGGCGGATCAGTTAGATGAAGAATGATTGGTTGGGTCATTATCCTGCAGCATTTCGATAACTGCCATGCAAGAAGGTGAAGTTTACGAGCTCTCACCAGCTGCCGGGGAACAAAATGTGTGAATCGTGTAGCTCTTCTGTCTGTGTCTCTCCAGTCTCAATGTCCTGCTGTGACTAATGAGTCATCACTAAATAACAAAGCGTGGAATTCTGCACCCGGATGGGATAGCAGAAAACCTGTGTTTGACCTCCACAGGCAGATCAGATATCGGCGTGTGCACACTTGTCCCAAATCTTGACCCAAATCACATTTAATCTACAGGTGGATTAAATGTGAGCACAGGTGTAATTGACCCAAATCTCTACATTTAGATCAGATCTCAGGAGATTAGAACGCTAGCCTCGCTAGACGGCTTTTCAGGTTGACATAACTTTGTTTTTCACATTCGAGTGCGCACTGACCATTGACCACATCGGCTGAGATATTTGAGACGGAGATACAGAGATCAGACCTGCTGCTTTGCTGGTTCATTTGAAGAGCTCAGAGTTTTACTGCTGTGGGAGTCTGTTGTAGCTACAGAATAGCAGCAATCATAACAGATCTGGATTCAAAGTAAACTGAATTCACTTTGGACTCAGTGTGAACTCATTCAGCTGTGTGGGTTCAATTTCATTAACATAGTGTTTTTCAAAATACGCAGCTTTACATAAAAATAATAAAAAACCTTTATATGGAAAAAATGATATATCAAAATAATGTTAAAGAAATAGGAAAATCTTGAAATGCAGGAATAGACACGTAAACATGCAAAAACTTTCATCACGTTATAAAAAATGACTGGAAATGTTAAAATCATTATTTTAGTCATTAGTTGATGATTTTTAATTAATATCACAATAGTTCTGTCTTCAATAGTTGTGATGCACTGAAGTGATTGTTGATATTATTCAGAAAGAGGTTTTGCTCAAGTGTTTCCTGTACTAGTCAGTCTTGGTATGGAGCCCATTGTGAAGCGTCAGTCAACAAATCAACAAATGCAAAGCAGCTCTCTGTGTCGCCATGCAACACGTTATGCATGCCGATGTTCTCTTGTGTTTCTAAAAAGCTGAGGCATCTATTTCAAAAGACACAGAAACATGCAGTATTTCGTGGTATGAAAGGAGACTTAGCATCTTGGAAATATGGTTGGCTGTCTGTGTGGGTGGATTCGCATCCCATTGGGCAACTGATGCCATTAACAACATTGAAATTAAATCCACGCCATCTCATGGACCTTTAGAAGTGTTGGTATGGGATGGAATCATTTTCCTGAGTTCCTTGAGAAAGAAGGTATCAAACACATGGCCTGTGGGTCGAATACAACTCATGTAGGAGTCCAGTGGTGGGATGATTTTAATAAACATTTGCATTTGTTTATAGTTTGTTCATAATATTATTTTTTTATAGCTACAGGAAAACATATAAACTTAAATTTGTTTGTTGCGTGTTAAAGCTGGACCTACACAGACTCTCCATGCACACACAGAGGTTTACCATAAAACATATTCAGCCCCACAGACTGTGAGGTGACGTTTAGTCCAAACCAGTCTGCAACCTACAATGAGTCTGACAGCTCTTCTTTAAAGGTACAAGTCACCCAAAAATGAAAATGACTCTATTCATTCACTCACTCACCCTTTTCTATGCCTCTGAGGTTCACAAAAACAAAACAACAAGTGACACTCATGGACTTCCATGGACACAAAACCACTGAGACATTTCTCAAAATATCTTCTTTTGTGTTCCACGGAAGAAAAAAGTCAAGAAAAGTTTGCAATAACATGAGGGTGAGTAAATGATGGAAACATTTTCATTTTTGGGTGAACTGTCCCTTTAATGTATTCGACCCCTGAAATGAAAACACTGAAGGCCGACAGAATATTCAGCCAGTCATGTGATTAAAATCACTACGTGTCATTTTTAAACATGACTGTTGTTTGTATTTACAGGATAACTTATTTTGCTGTAAGTGGGCAGCCCAGCATCACCTGTCAACACAAGATAAACCTCCACACATAAACACAAAACCAATAAACACGTTGAAGAAGCATTAGCGGTACATTTAGGTTTTGTCAGAGGCTGGAGTGATCATTATAGGAATGCATGAGCAGGGCCGGACAGAACACGTGATGTTTGATTAATCGATGAATAGCTGGAAGCAGCTTGTTGTAGCAGACAGAAGCAAATGAGTGCTGTGACAGAATAACTCCCACAACAGTGAGGTTGAATGTTTAATGTGAAATATTGTATTGTATATTGTGTTGTTTTCTGCTCTTTTCTCTTTAATTATCATCTCTGGTATTTAATGAGTACTGCAAAGGGCGAATTGAAAAATTGTTATTTTTTTATTTGACATTTGTTGGTTCAAGGTGCACTCATTAATTTTTGATGCCTCTCTGGCCATATGGTGTCGTGTTGGACACACACCAGCAACAGTTTTAGTCTTTGTCATTGTAAAAACATGCTGCTGGAAATGTAGATTTGCAGTCGCAATGATAAACGTATTCCGCAAGTGAGACTGTTTGATGATGAGTACCAAGATAACACGGGCAATATTTCCTTAAGATGAAATTACTGAGTGCATCTTTCAATACCTCAGTGAGGCGCGTGATGCTGCAGGCTTTCTAATGTCTTTTTCCCTAACCCAGCTAACAGGGAACAATCCCAGAATGTTGGCTAACATTCTCTTAAAGTTTCCTTGAAGTTATCAAAAACGTTCCCAAATACGTTATCTTTAGTGGTTAATGGAACCAAGCAAATCATGCAAAAACGTTAATACAACGTCCAAAAACTGGACGTTTTGAACATTCTTAAAACAATTAAAATGACCGTTTGATGTGTATATTGCTTAAGGTAAACGTTAGGGAAACGTTCCTGCAACCTGAAAATGTTAGCTG
>JAZGTJ010020921.1:0-10150 GCA_036877575.1 Botia almorhae
ATCCAACTCAGACACACATACCTTAAAGTACAGACAGATACAACTGCATTATCTTTAAAACAACTCCCCCCACTCAACATTGGTCTGATAGCATCTAAAATACATGTGCAATTCATTTAGACTACAGTTACAATTAGAGCAAAGAACTGTTTGTGGAGTTAGTCATGTTCTTTAAACAGATTAAATACAGGGACGTTCAAGATGGTGATTAACAACACACAATGGCAATGTGACCGTATGAACTCTATAGATGTTAATGAGCTGTGTGGGGTGGGGATTCTTAGTATTTCATACTAAAATACCAAGTCAAGAAGTTGTCCTTTAATCTCGGGGTGGAATCTGGGTAGATTTGAAAGGTTGTGGAGGGCTGAGGCATTTTAACTGCAGTGTATGTTAAACATCAAATATGTGAATGATATGACTCTGTAACACTGCCCAAATCATTCCATGAAATCTGTAACAAAGACAGACCGAACTATTAGGCCAAACATTAAACACTTACGTAAGGCCACCCTAAGCGAGTTTTAAAAACTTTTTGTTAATTGAGTAATATTGGTCCTCCCCGGTTGGAAAGTTTAGTGTCATCTGTTAAGTCACAATGTACTCACATGTCAGTTTCATTCCCGGGCCCAAACAATGACTTTGCATCAGTTAATTCTAGATCCTTCCACATGTCTGTTTGTAATTGAGCAGAACAAACACCAGCCTCTGTTTACTGAATCAGCTCTTTTTGGTAGCTTCACACAGCCATAAATAGATGGTTTGGATTTACATTTTTTGACTGCAGAACCTCATTGGCAGAAAAATAAAATTTGAAAAAGGACACATGCTTTTCTGACCACACTTATCCCAGAACCTTCATTCATACTCTGTTTATACTGTTACTTGAACTTGTTATTTCAATAGAACATTAACAGCTTAAAGGTAAATTTAGCACAATGGTTCTGTTTATAATAAAGCTCCAAATGGCAGGTAAATCAAACCTGGAAGAATATGGCCTCGGTCGTAGAGTTCACTGGGGCTTCTGGCCCAGACACATCCAGGAAAGAGATGTATTTGTAGCCTTCTGGTTTGGACCAACATATGCAGCCTATGCACAGAGCTAAAATGAGCTTGACCGATACCCATGATTCTCTTTCCTTTTACTTGACAATGTTGGAAAAAAAAGTATTTTTAAACCAACAGTAGGTCATCTGTGGTCATTTTGCTTCATCATGCCTGTTGCTATTGAACACTGCTAAATAAAGTAAACTTTCAGACTGTATATACAGTAGTGTCACACAAAGACATCATTTACATTCTGTGAACCACAAAAATGCTGTTATCTGTTTACAATCTAAAGTTAAACACATTTTGAAGTATTTAGAGGCATATTCTAGACTTCTGACAAAAAGCAATTTGTCAGCACAGATTAAACAGGAGAACCACAAACGATTCTCCATAGCAAGCTATACTTGCTTCTCTAAAAGCTGTCATTGTATCTTTAAACCTTTTAGAAGGTATAGATATGTATTTGTATGTATTTGTAAAGTAATACATTAATTAATAAAAATATTAATAATTTATTGTTTTACTATTATTTTTAATGTTGTTGTTTAATTTTTCAAATACACTAACACTACACTAACAATAACATTCCATATAAAAAAATAAAAAAATATGATTTTGAACAGCGTCATGTGTTTTTAATAAAGATATTTTTGGGGACTGTTGAGCTTGTCTACACAAGAAAGCCCATAATTGTATCTAAGGTAACAAACCCATCTGCAGCATTTATCAAATCATTTACTCAGCACACATTCCAGACCAGCGGTCCCAACCAGGCCCTATGGAGCCCAGCACAGATTTACACACTGCAGTAGCAGTGCCCTGCTTTTGAAAAGACAAACAGACAAAGACATAGGTCTTATCTGCTCAGTATGTATCGTACTCATATATCTACTGTTTACAGACTTCTTGCAGATTTTTCCATATGCTGTGCAATGATATGTGTTGATCTTTGAGGACAACTTAAGCAAAAAAAAAAAAGATTGTATATGACCTATATTGTCACGCAAGGCCAGTGGTGTGTAAATGACTTCCTTGTTTAGCTGGAAGATTAATATGGTTCTTGCTATACAAAATACATCATACAGTTTCACACCAAAATAAAGCATAATTTCATTATTATGCTGTTTTACCTAGGACTGCAATGAGATTAAATGGATAGAAAATGGATACTTTTTAAAAACAATTTAACCATTTTTCAGATTTATATACTATACTTTTAGTATATGCCAACAATTGTCATTTGTTTGCTTTTTTCTAAGGGGTTTTATGAGAAACATAAACAATACTTAAACAATACTTAATTCTTCAATAAAACATAAGTGAGAATAAGGGAGAAACAGTAATACTATGCATAGGAATATGAAAAATCTGCCCCATATAATGCAAGACTAGATCATATCTCCCTTCAAAAAAGCCCAACATGCTGAGCTCAAGTTAATCTATCTGAAAGTTCCTCATAAGCATCAGACCCCAGCAAAGGTCAACTCCAGAGGAGCCCGCAGTACCAGCGACTGGAATAAACCAAACCAGATGGAGGTTGATGGGGACTGTTGAGTAATCTTTCAATCTGAGAGACCCCCAGCCATTGCTGTACATTACTCTTTATTCATTACAAGCTGCATACTTTTCATCAGGGGTAGTTTCTTGGATTCAAAGGAAAAACATTCTTGGATATTTCCATTTGTAACCAGATGGAGATAAAAGGGATGAGTTTCAGACATATTTTCCCCTCCTTGTAAAGAAATCTGATGTTTGGAGACATGGTTAACTGGGCCTCAATATAGCAATGTAAATATGGGCTACATGGGCTTAACATCATATCAGAGTTTAGCAGTTCCTGTAAGACCTGGTTGAATCACATTTTATAGAACAGCTCACATGAGAATTTTTTTCCTTTGATTTCATGTAATTTTGATGCACTTCCTCAGGACTAGTGAGTGTTACATCTAGATTAATTTTCATACTCATAACGAAAGCAATAGCATCATAGTTTATTGTAAATAGACTGAAAACTTCCTACTCTATTTGGTTTTGTTTTCCTGAACCGTGTAAATCCATCAAAACATTGCTTTGTTTAAGCATCTTGATTATTAAAGCTATAATGGCTCAACCATTGCCCAACTTGGGAGAGCAAACACACTCATTTATGTAATTCTATTTTACCCTTAATTATGGATATAAATATAGTTAAAAAGATATAAGATTTGCATTGAGTTTTGCATATTTGCATTGATTGTTACTTATAAATAATTTTCTTGAGTTGTGTGTCATAACAATCCATTTCTGTACAGTATTTTCTTATTCAATGGCAATAATGTTAAAATAAAATTAAAATATAATCAACAATAAAAATGGTTAATTTTCTGTCATTTATTTAAGTGCATGGCTGGACTGTTTGTCTATTCCCTTGACTTCTAGACTAGAGACTAGAGATTAGATAAAACTGTAGGTGCTGGCACAGCACCATAGGAAGACATGTTTAAAGATAAACAATAATAAGCAAGGCTTTCCTCTGACTGGGCTTAATTGTATTTACCTCAGTGTCAAATTAGCTTTAAGGATTGAACCAAATCTGGTTTTGGCTCGCTGAATTTAGCGATACTAGAGCTGGTGTGCTGTACCTTAACAAAACCTAGTGTTTTAACTTTTGCAAAGTGATTTATATCTACCAAGGGATGTGTTTCATTTGCCCGTGTCAAATACAGGAAAAATCCATCACTTAGGGATTATTTTCTCTAGATACAAGCATTACTTCTAAAAGCTAATATAAATGCAGTTAAAAAACAACCGAATGATTGAGCTAGTTATGTTTCTCTGATGACCCATGGAGAAACAAATAACGGAACCGAGTCTAAGTGTCTATTTTTGTGTGGTTGAACAATATGAAAAAAGAATTCTACCCTAAAACATTCATGGCTTAAAGTCTATGATTATGTCCGCAAAGCTCAGGAATTGGGAACCACATTCACGTCAAGATGGTCATGATTCAGTGCAACAAAACCAAGCTCATCAGAAGTGGATTCTTTACAGAGCTACATTTAACCATGTCCTGTGGTGGAACAAAGAAAACACGTGCAAGATTCCAGATCATTTGTCTTAAACAAATGAAATCCCATCCCAATTCATTAGCAATTTCCCTTCTTTAGGTATGTCACTCCAAAAGTAAACTTTGTGTGAGGAATAAACTAAATTTTAGTCACTTTGTAATGAAAATGCTGAAATGTTTTCAAACCTCATTGACATTTTTAGGTATAATCAGTTTCAGGACACAGGTTAGTTTCAGTAACCTGTGAAATATCTTGATATGCCTTTTTTTAAATATATTTTTATTTGTTTGAATTGGAAGTGAATTAACCCCATAACAAATAATTTAAGTTAAAGAATTAAATTAAATTTTGTCATCATTGTCACCAAAAACCTTGACTGTTAAACCTTAAACTTAAAACAAGTTGCCATTGCAGTAGTGTTTCCATAATCATGTCAATATAAAGTTATAAGTATACAGCCAAGTTATTTCCATGTATACAAAAATGGAGTATGAACTGATAAAAGCCATGCACTGAAACTTAACCCTGAGTGCCCAGCAGTCCTAAGCAATGTGTCATGCATGTTTCTCAGGGTTGCATTGGCTTTATTTTCCCTGTCAAAGTACTGTTTGGAGAAGGAAATCAGGAGGGCATGTGGCTCATGTAACAGGCTCACACTGATCCATATCTACAGCTAACCAGGAAATGACTGATTCAAGTATGTTGTAAATAAGTTTAAAACTCAGTGGTAAAGCACAAAATATAAGGTGTCACAGCATTGCTCCCAATGATTAAGCTCTTTCACAAACAAAAACTGCTTATATTCATATAGATGTCCGGGAATGCTACATTGTCTGTTTTGGTTCAAAAATGTATGGCATAGAACCAGAACCACAGTATATGGATAACAGGGTAAGCTACAGTCTCTCAGGATTCGTAAACTGGGTTGAGTTTACAATTTTAATTAACAGTTAAAACAGTAAAGAGTTTCTTTATTGTTTACAATTGCATTGTAGGTTTTTCATTCCATCTTGGAATGACACTGGTTGATAAAAGTAAAAAGACACCAAGGCCAACTGTAGAGATAACATTTCTTTACAAATGCATGCATAGTGGTACGTCTCAAGGGGAAAAACATCCACAGGAAACGATTTCTGCTCTTAGCCCAGAAGTGAGAAGAGTTTCTCTCCATTGGAAAGTTTCAGCTGGCATTAGATCCAAAAAAGGCTGGGAGGATGGAACCTATGTTGTGCTTCAGGAAACAGAAAATGTGTTTTTCTCTTATTACCAACTCTACGGATTTCCATCTCTACCTCATCAGCACAGGTTCAGCACCAGTTCAGAGGAACCTCCCAATCTCAAACCAGGTGTTTTTTGACAAAACAAAGTGCCTTCGAAATGACGAAAGAGCAATTACATGAAGGAATGACCTAAGAAGGTGGGGGTGGGGTGGGAATCACACACTGCAGTGGGCTAATGGTCTTGTAGAAGATGACTATTTTTAAAAAAATGGATCATTTTATAAGTTACACTTTAAAAATCACCTACAGTTTCATATACAAACATTTCTACAACCATGTGACCCTTTTAAACATCGAACAGTCCCATGACGTTCAACAAACATCCCATTGGAAAGGAAATAACAGTGTGGGCGTTATGTTTTTTCTAGTTAATGCAAACCTCAACAGCCAATATTTCATGTTAAGCTGTTGGTCTGACACACCGATTTATATCTTGGCTAATGTTTTACATGTTTCTGCTTTTTAAACTCATCCAAAACAGCCTTATTAAGTTGTTAGTAGGCAAGTAAATGTCAAGTGAATTACCAAATTACAATGAAAGAACAATAATGTTGCAGTCAGCTCTGGGAGAGGACTTTTATTAGCTTGGATCAGTCATCACCTCCTCTATATTTACTCGCATGGAGCAGAAAAAGCCACTGCAATACTCGCAGCTCTGAGCATATGCAGTGTGTGTGGGATGAAGAGCTGCCTATTGAGTTCTCTCACAAAGGTGCCAGTTCGCCAGAGCTTTTCATGGTACCGTCTCCCAGACCAATGAAAACAACATGCCTCTGCTCTAAGAGAGGCAAGAAAATAAATGTTAGACGTTTTCTCCATTACTGTGGCTTGGGCAAAAGCGTGCACAGTGTTCCCAGGATCACTCCTGGAAAAGGAAAAAACTTAAGCAATCGAGAACAAAGTCGGATAGAAAAATAAACCGATATGATTCTTTGAAAATAAAGTGAAGATGGAACATTGTTGGTCTGAAGCATAACTGTGATCTCTACAATGGTGCACGCACACATGTAGTTTAAATTAAGTTGATTCAAACATTACATAACTAGTTTACATTTTCTGAATAAAATGTAAGGGATACTTACCTGAGCAAAGCGTGCCCTCACAATGCTTTGCTGTTGCTATGCAGTTGCTAGTGTGTTTTGTCAGCTAAAAGAATTCACACCCAAATTTCTATGATATAAAATTTCTAGATATTGTCTCTTTTATTATTAATATATTAATATATTAATCTTCTAAAGAAGACTTGATTTGAGGTATCGTGCATGTCTAAAGGACAAAAGGCAATGACTAACCATAAGTATGAACAGTAGTACTTACCCTAATCCTAATTAAAAGTAGTGATAGTGATTCTTGCCTTTGAAAACACTCCTAAATATGTTAAGTAAATTTATGCATGCAATTCTAGTGTTGGTATAACCTGTGGCAGGGTAATATCACTAGCACCTTACTTACAAATAAAATTGTAACACAATAAATTTAACTGTTAACTAACTTGAACATAAATGAGAAATGCATTGTGGGTGAAGATACTGCAGACTATTGTACAGAAAGGGCTTGGTGGGCACCAGATCTCACTGTTTAAACTAACAGGCCCAGACATGCCCTGTGCAGTGTCATAGATTTACTGTATGATATCAAAAGTGCTGGTATTCTAACCATTCCAATGAAGCAGTGATTAAAATCTCACCTCTTCATATATGGCCCCTTGTATATGTACTTTAAACCAACAATTTCGATGCATAATAACTATGTATTAAAGTGTTCATACTTCAATCTGCGCATTGATGATGGCTTATTTATAAACAATATTTATTTGATTCAAATGTTTTAGTAACAGAGACTTCTCAAAAGGATGTGTTCTATTGATAACACTGGTAAGGGCTGCAAGAGGGTTAGGAGTTAATCACTCTTTGGTCTTTGATTCTTTGGTCCACCTTTGTTGTTGCTGCTGGAAGGACCACCGGGTTAGCAAGGAGCAGACAGAACGCAGAAATACCAGAAGAGTCTGATAGCAGGCTGTGATAAACAGGTTTAACTCTGCATCTCATTCTACAGTCAGCAGGTCTGGACAGATCACTGGAGAGAGCAAAAAAACAGTGACAGAAGTGATAACAAAAGATAACAGAATACAATGCTTTTGTCTTCTAAAAATGTGCTGTAAACCCTTTTTTTATCTTTAACAAATTCCTACTTAAGACAGTAACAATGTTGGGAAGTAAACTAAAAGTAGCAGTGCTAAAAATTTAGCATGACAATAATGTTTTTCTACATTTGTAGAAACAAATGCTTTTCTACATTTTTTGTAGCTTTTCTACCTTTCTGCTTTTGGAAGCTATATCAGCTTAATATGCAGAGGTAGCTATAAATTAGGTTTCCTCAAAGGTAAAGTGTAAACACTATGGTTCCAGCAACTTGTGGTGCATCACCTGTTAAATAGCTTTAATTGTAGCTCATTTACTGACTCCTTCTGATTTAAAAAAGGTAACTTAAATGCATTCAGAAAAAAACACACAAGGGCTTACACACCAGTCTACACCCTTCAGAAATACATTATGACTTTGCTCAGTCAGGTATTTTAAAATAGCTTCCTGTTTAAGGCTCATCTGCGATCATGTAGTGCTACTTTGGAAAAAGTAACAACAGTCTTTTCAGCTATCGTACTAAATTAAAGCTTGCACAACACAGATCTGTTTCCCTGGGTAAACAAAATTACAATTTTCCCTTATTCTACTGAAGAAGAAGCATACCATTCTCATAGCACTTACAGTAACCACATCCTTGACCCAACAGAAGAATCTCTTTCAGGTTAGTGACAGAACCCCAGGCTTCAGACTAACAGGAACGTTTGTGGTGAACCATTCCTGGCCCTGAGGCCAGTCCCGTTTGTCTCTATGGCACCAGGCAGTCCAGAAAGACACATCAGGCTCTCCTTTGTATTTAGAAGAAGGTCAAGAGTGCCTGTCATCTACTTAAAGGGACAGTTCACCCAAAAATAAAAATAAAAATTGGCAACATTCACTCCTACTTTAAAACTATATCAGTTTCTTGAAACTCTATCAAGAGAGTAGTGTCTAGGATTTTTTTTCATACAATTAAATGTGAATCAAAACTGGGACAGTAGCATAAAAAGTTATTAAATACAAATTTTCATTTTATAGTAAACTCTTTCATATAAGAGACTTATATTAGCAATTAAGCATACCCTTTTTGACTTTGGCATTTCAATTTGCCATGATCACATTTAACCAGAAGATTTTAACATTAGGACTTTTTGTTCAGAGACATGGATTCAATTCACTTTATATAAAAAATGAAAGCCTTTTGGAGGAGAGGAAACATGTATTATATTTTGATTCAATGTAGCACACCTTTATGAAATTGACACATTTTTAATTCATCCTCTGAAATTTATCTCAGTGCATCTAAAATGTTTGTATTGGCAAAATATGTGTGTTTTGTAACTATATTATCTGTGTTTTGAGTTAATATAGACTCATGAGACTTAATCGTGTTATGTTATGTGTGATTTTCAGCATCATTTACTAACATCTGTCATATGTATTTTGTTTTCTCTTCTTTAAAAAAAACACTAAATTAATAAACATTTAAGATTTAGCCTGATTAATTAATTTAGTGCATGGACAGCCCAAGTTTTAGTAAAAAGATTGTAAACAAGCTTATTTTTTATTTGAGCAAAACTACAAGAAAGGTATTGGTAGGAAATGAGCCAATGGTGTTTCCGCTCTTGATTCTCGTTTTCCCATTATGGATTCCAGGTCTTCTTTTTTTAACAAGCCCATAAAATCAGAGCATAAATACACAGGCATTCTTTGCCAAATTGTTCCTAAACTTGAGGGTAAACTTTCTGTTCTGTGTATAAACACATTGTGTATAAACTTCTATTCTCCAAAAGACCTTGAGGTTTAAGACTGATCACCAGGTAGAAGATTTGTAATTGTCCTCATACAATGGCATCATACATATACATTGCACAATAGTCCATGGAGAAATCGGCATCTTGACTGCATATCAATAAAGTTTGTGTTTTGAAAAGTGTTTAATTAGGCAGCCACGGTAAGAAAACTTTATTTCTCTTAAATTCTCTGCTGAATTCAGCTGGCAGCCAAGAGCAGTATTTCCCCTCATTTGGGGAGCTTAAAGCTTTGATTTTTTGCCATTTATTGTGTATTTTCCAATGCAGGCCTTAATTATGGTGAATAATCAGGAAGCTGAGTTTCCAGTGGTTTGCTGTTGATTTCCACTCTAAAAACATTGGAACAACATTGGGAGTAACACCTCTTAAGAACCTGATCTTGATTGTTGCCGTGTTTGTGGGCATGTTAAATGCTTAAAGCTTAGCATTAGTTTGTTTACGAGTCCTTACTGACCTGGTTTTACCAAAGTCTAAATAAGTTTTTATATAAGTCTCACAAAAACATGTCCAGGTCACCCTCTACCCCAAGATTAAAAGGAAATGAATACATTTAATTATTAGTTAATACATGTTAATACATGAAGATAATGATGCTCATTAACATTCTGGCAACATGTTAATGACATGTTAATTTACATGACAATTAAGCCAGTTTATCAATAACCAAAATTGTCAAAAAAAAGGTTTTTGGTAAATAACAAATACTTTTTCTTTTGGTTTTGGGGTAAAATATGATCCAGACATGTTCTTGGAAGGTGTGGTGAGATTCAGCCTTTTGAGGTGTTTTTCTTCTGAAACTAAATTGTGTCTTTTGTCTTTGTGCCAGTTTCAGTTTGAAG
>JAZGTJ010020922.1:0-10149 GCA_036877575.1 Botia almorhae
AAAAAAGATGATTCTGTATGATTTATAGCCTTGTTTCCTGATGGAGACCTAAAAAATTCCTTAAAAAATAACTACAATTTAGTGAATACCAGGACCACACACACACAGTACATATAACCACAACAGGTCAACAGTTCAAAAGCAACAACTCGTTGTAGTTCTTCAGAGATGCTTTAGAGTCGCCTCTCTTTCCCCTCTAGTGTCTAAGAGCCCCTTGTAGAGCTTCTTTTTTGGGTACAGGAAGATTCATAAGGGTAAGAAAACAACTTAAGTGATGGTTAGAGACAACTGGAGGATGAGGGTCACAAAAACAGACTGCTGACGACGATACGACAGCACATCAAGCCCTGAAATCCCTCAAACTGGGTCAGCCAAGGACCTCTCGCTCATCACCCACCCCTAATCATCCATCACCAGACAAGGAGCAAAACTTCCTGCTCCAAACCGCAGCGGACGACAGCACACTGTGAACACACCCTTACACGCAGATACTTACAGATAAACATATCCACACACTCGTACAAGGCCCAAAACGATCTGTTAGACAAAACAAACAAACGCCATCTTGAGCTTTAAGCTTCCCAATGAAGGTGTGTACAAGGTCATTGTCTGTTTTCCTCAACAGCTCTCTCGGCACTCCAAAGGCATTGTGTGCGTAAAGAGGAAGGAATCCCTCCCTAAGGATGTTTGGGAGTTGCAGTTTCCTTACTGGATGAAGTCTTTTACAAGATTGACCATTATTTAAGTCTTCAGGTATTTTCATAGCAAAAATATGTATTTTTAGTCATGCTATTTGTGAGAAGGCAAAAGTATGGTAGCACTAGCTTGACGCACACATACTATTTCTTTCCAGCCTCCCAAAAGCAAAAAAAATTGTGCGATACATCAAATATACCGATATACCAAACGATAATATCTTATTGTGACCTACATCGGTTTAATACCACATCAGCAAATCCCTGCTGATTTCCAGCTCTGGAATTTAATGAGATGCCTCAAATCTCACACAAACATCCCCTCAGAACGGAAGGATCGTAGAGCGATAAGCATCTTTGTTTGTCTGTGTTTGTGCCTCAGACTTATCTGAATCACTTCACAACCTGCTGCCATAATTTTGAACTCTCATTATTTTAATTTACGTCGTTACGTGCAAGCAGGAAGCCCTCAGAAACATGACAAAACAATGTTACGCTATCATTTTGCCTGACTCAGCAATGACTTCTCGCTCTAAATTTACTGCATTTGATCGTTTTAAAAACAGCTAAAAACAGAAACTATAAAACTGAAAATAATGCTAACTGTCACAGTTATCTGAATAAAAGCAAGACCCTCGCTTCTTTAGATGGCAGAAGGTCATTTCAGGAAGAGATAAAAATATTCAAATTCATGTTTTATAGACTCCAGCCTGGCCTTAGTTTTGGCAGCAAAACAGCAGCGAGGGAACATCTAACCAGGAAGCTGTAGCAATTTAAACCACTGAGTCCTATAAATTTGGCATTCCCCCTTCTAAAACGTTCCTGCGGAACAAATTACAAACAAACATGTCAATAATGTCTTTGATTATGCCTCGCGAATGGAGCGAGATGGTCTTCAACCACAGCTGTAGCTTCTGGAGTCAGAGGTCTGGCTGCTTATATCTGCATGACTCTCATTCACTTGAGTGTAAACAACACTACAAAATCTTAATCGTTAAAATGAAGAAAATACCAGAACATTTCACTGCATGAAAAATCTCATCTGTCAACGTAACTCGAATCTTTACAATCCAGTCTCAAGGTTTTCCATTCAAACTTTTTCCGAATGTTCTTTTCGTTTTTATTGCCTTATTATTTACAATGTTTTTCAGATGTGTCACAGACGACAAAGGGAGAACAAAGTTATATTGTTACTGTTCTCGTTGTTCTTACGAGATATCTTCTCACAGCTGGTTTCTAACAGAATCACCAATGCGGAAGGTTCATCAAAATTAACTAAACAAATAAAGAAATCAAAATGAGAGAACTGAGTGTTTGGGCCAGGTGTGATGTCATCGTGTAATGCCTCACAAGGCATGAAACGCTACTGTTGTTTTACTTTGAACATGTACAACTGCACAAGCAGGGCCTCTGGGTGACATGCATCACATGACCATTTACACATGCAGAGGAAAACAATTCAGCACATTATTTACATTTAAAGCCCTGTAAAAAAGTGAGCCACAGAATTTGCGCTAAAAAACACACATACATTTACACACATATATCCTGTGTGTAAACTAATACGTTTTTACAGATATTTCTAGATAAATCTAGTAAATAGTAAATTACATCTAACTTGTTTAAGCGTGTGCCATTAACATCTCTGGGACAACAAACATAAAAAAGAACAGCTGAACATGAGGGCTCAGAGCTGAAAGGGTGGGGCAGAGAGAGTTCTGGTATATGTTGAACTGTGAGAGGTCACGGAAGGGTGACGTCTGACACACAAAGAGCCCTGCTGATGCTGAGAGCTCTTAAGCTGCAAGCCAGCACGTCTACGGCTGGAGATGTGGAGATGAAGCTCTGTTCATTCTCCAGACTCTTAAAGTGTCTTTATTCCTCAGGGCGAGAACAGGAGCCTCTCCACACGTAGAAATCTAAGAGCTGATAAAAACAGCAGAGCCTGCAGACGCTCAGAGCTCAGACAGAGTCCAACAAATCTGCCTCTCAGCATCTCGCTATCAGAAGCTAGATAAGCCAAACGTGACACAGATGTTACCACCAGACATGACAGTGTTGGGAATGTGATCAGCCAAAGCCAAAAAAGAAGGAAGGACCATCTTTGTGCTTTGTGAGGTGGTGTGTGAGTGGCAGACGTTGTGGTCTTGGACACTCCATTGTCATCCAAACACAAAATACAAACATGCTCTTGTCCTGCTGGCTGTCTCCATCCATCTCCTCCTTGCAGGCAACGTGGTAGAGCACTCTGCACTGTGATTGGATCCTTCAAGTCATGTGGCCAGCCACAAACTGGCCTGCAATATTTTTTAATGGTCTTTCTGGTCCACGTTGTGTAGACATGATCCTGAATAAGCATCTTTTGTCCTTTCTAGAACATTCCTCTCAAAGTAACAAACATTGCTATAAAAATCTGGGAGTAACAACAGTTTTTTAAGAATGTATTGAGAAGTACAAAAAATCTAACCCTACCTCTTTCTGTATCCCTAAAATCTGATTAGCCAATAGAAATGTTCCAGGACCAACATAAATGTTGATCCACTTACATGTTCTAAAAAATGCAAAATCATACCCTGCAAAATCATGATTACCCTTTCATAGGGTCCCATAGTTCAACTTTCTTGAGCTTGTTAAAATTATGTTCAACATCTACTAGTGTCAAGGTCATGGGTTCGATTCCCAGGTAGCACATATACTGTATACACATAATACATGTTTTACAAGTCATTTTGGATTAAAGCGTCTGCCAAATGCACATATGTAATAAATCATGTTATCTTAAGGTAAGTCAGAAGAAGTACCTTAAGAAGAACGTTTTCTTAGCAATGTTTTGATGAGAGAAGCAGTTCTCTTTTCATGGCGCTCTGCATGGTTTTGTGGGTCTTTCTGAAGTGTATTTACACTGCAATCTTGCCAGTGTTGGCAGCAAACAGATTTCCCACAAAAGCCTTCATTCGCTAACATAAGATTGAGAAAACACTCAAGTCAACGCACCCCGCGCCACATGTTAATGACCACAACACACTGTGAAATAATCTAGATACAGAGGATTAGCCTGTCAAAATTCAACCAGCATCAGAAACCCTCTACAAAAAATTATTCATTCATTCAGTTCCCTCAGTTACTCATTCTTGAAGACTATAAATAGTTTCTGCCAGCTTCCGTTCTATCTGTGGTCTCGTTTCATTTGGTCTCCTCAGATGCTGCAGAACTTAAGGACCAGCCTCGTGTCAGTGTGCGGTCTGGGAGGCGCGGCGTTGCCTCAAGGCCAAATCCGAAATCACGGGCTATGAGTATGGAGGTCAGAAAGAGGCTAGGAAATACCCAACTTGCTACCCACAAAAATTCACACAAGCTTTATCTCCAAAACAAACAGATAGATCGTTCCAACTCATTGAGCAGATATGGGTGTCCTACCATATTGGTACAGAGCTGCATGGATGTGATTCACTAAGAGGCTGTTCTGAGGTCTGTGTTCTTTTCTAACTGTTGGTCCACTAAACATATACTGGATGGATGTAAGTCTTAGTTTTGGCTAGCTGCTAGCAGTTTTATAAAGCAATGTGCGAACCAGCCTAAATATCACTCAGTTTTATTGCAGTAACAGGTGGACTACTAGCGGAAGATCCCTGTGCAGTAGGTAACTGTCATAATGAAGCAAGCACAATCTCGTTCACTGATTTCTCTGTAGGATGCAGCTGGCAGAATTAATTCTATGAGAAAAGTCTGGGTAATGCGTCACGGTCCTGCATTGACTCTGATCTGGTTATCTTGGATCTTAACCGGATGATGAGCTCAGAGTCTTTGACTGTAATGTTGTGAGGAACATACACGCTGTCACGGAGCAAATGACCAAATTAAAAACAGGAAACAGAAAAATCACCATAATTTAGGATTACTTTAATCGAGATTAATCGCAATCTCATGTATTTTAAACACAGTAAATGGATCTGTTCGGTGTAAGAGTCTACTTCATTTGAATGGCATTTGTAGTAATAAAACAACGCTTTAAAAACAAGCTACACATGCAGAGATGTGGCTCAAACCAATCAAATAAATTACAAATAACTCAAACAAACAGCCTCACAGACTAGTTACTATCCATGAACTATGGTGAAATTTACCTAGAAACCTACACTATAATGAAACAAGCACATTGGTGTGAGCTCTGTTTATGACATCGGCCTCTGGCCGAGGCGTGGGAACAGTTACAACAGTATCTCTGTATCAGTGGCCCACAGCATCTTCTCACTTCTCTATTTCTTTGCTTAGGATTTACTCAGCTCAGTTATTCTGTGTATTCTTTGTGCTCTGATATTTCAGACTGTTCTCTTGACTTCTCATTTTTTTCTGAAGGTCAACAGCAGACAGAAATAATCGCAGAGACACTCTGTATCTTAACATAATAGTCTATTCGCTCCGCAGTCTAAATACATGATATAATTTTAAAATGTGGTTTCAATCCGCTCTGGCTTTGGCAAGCGCAGGCAGCATAGGCTGGGAGAAAACTAGCCGCGGTTTCTGATAACATCTAAAGGAGATGATGAACAATTTGCCCCTCAGCAGCTGAGAGACAGCCGTAGACAAAGCCAGGTTTTAAAATCAAGACGGTTACTCAAATCTAAAAATCCCCAACACCAAATGACTGCCTCTGAAACCACTAAGGGAATTTAGTGTTTGGGGCCCTGATTTTCTGGACAGTATTTTCAGCATGAGTAAAAGCTGTTAACACTGGCTGACATCTCGTTTGCCTTGTGGCGAATCACAATGGTTAAAACACAGCAAGTATTGAAGTAAAACCTAATCGCTTTAGTCACAAAACACTCAGCAGGAGTGACCAGGGGTCTGGTTCCCAACGTACCATTTCCTCTCGTGGAGGAAGTGTTCGGGTCAGTGTGTTGGGCGTCAGGCCCAGCTGTCAGAGTCAAACATTAATTTAATGGCTGTTTTGAGAACTTCACAAAAAAAACCAGCATAAGTTTTAACAGGTTAGCCTTTTGTAGCTATGAACACACCAGGGTGATTATCATTTACCAAAACTTAAATAAGACCCCTAAAACTACTAAAAACTAAGGCCAAATCTGAACTGAGTGGTTGAAAACTAGAATATAATAAACTAATCTTCAAAATCTAGAAGTTTTAAGGCACCTTAAACGTGTCAGAGGTAAAGTGATGGTTATGATGAATGCTGTTTGAAAACGATACTAAGATATTAATGCCTAACCATCAGACAGTTTGCGGCAGTGCTCGAGAATCAACAAGCAGCGGGTACATTTAACATTATGAACTACTTGTTGGGGTTTTGATTCTTGTGTATGTAAATACCCCACATTTTGGGGAAAAATGTGTCAAAAGTACAAAAACATCAGAATGCACACATTCTCTTTCTCACTCTGACACACTTGTTAAACTGTGTGTAAACTATCCTTCTCAAAAATTCTTTCCAAACACTGGGAATAAACATCTGGCCCCATCCATTAGCAAAGCGGCCCTACTTCCCACTCCCAGAGAAAGTGTGAGGTTAAGGGGCCCCTGGAGATTTTCATGATTAAAATTCACGAAGAAGGGATTAGAAATAAAGAAGAAGAGGGAGGAGTTAAGGGTCTTGCGTTTGAAAAGGGAACTTTAAAGCCTTTCAAAGAGGCTTTACATACAGCGAGAGACTACAGGATGCTAGAGCTGACAAAGCCAAACCTGTTTCTGTGTCTTTGTGTTTGTGTGTCTATATTGAGGATTCTGTATAATTAGGCCAAGAAGAGTGAGGCCCTTTTAAAAAGAGAATAAAAATAAACCATTAAAAGGAGTGACTAAAGAAATGAAGGAAAAAAATTGAGAAAGGAAATCTGGACAGCTGCACAAATAGAAACAGCTCGAGTGTGTCCATCCGGGAGATAAACAAGAAAAATAACAGTGACCCACATTTCCACAAAAAAGGGTAAGGGGTGATAGTGTCCCTGTGTCCAAATGTCCAAACACAACATTCAAAGAGTCAAAAACTTAACATAGCATTAACTTAGCATTAACAAAACTGCTACAGTGTGAGAGCCCCTGTGTGTGTGTAGGGTGACATTGTACTTACTGCCAGGTACAGCATGGTGTACATTGAAAATGAAGCATGTCCCGAGAAGAAGGATTTCCTATAGGGGAAAAATATATATATATAAATGTAACTTAATTTTATTTCTATAGCGCTTTTCACAGTGTGCATAACTGCAAAGCAAGTTTACAGAAAACATAAAAAATGTCTTTAAAATAATTTTCAAATAACTTGTTCCAGGTGAAGTCCATCTCTAAGTTTTAGTTGATTTTATGTTCTAAAAATTGTCTATGTTTTGCCATGTAGGTCAATTTTGTTTGCCTGCTAGGCAAGCACTCACTACTAATTTGATTTATCAAGCAGCTATTTGGAATACTCGATTCTGATTGGCCAAGTGTGGCATTCTATGGTCAATTATTTTTATAGCACCTGCTAAACTACATAACTGACTGTTGTCCAAGGCAACTGATTTCCAACATATCGTTGTTAGTTTCACATCTCTCATATTACTCTGCTGCTTTCTTCTGCAAACATCATGCCATATGTGGCTGTATCACTCTTAATGGATGATTAAGCCTGAAGAAAACATCTCACCTGGCCTCCTGAACTCTGCTGTCATCTCCACGACACGTGTAGTTGGTAATGTAACCCAATGAGCAGTTAATGGTAGAGAAGTCAGGATTACACACACTTAGAAAGTGTGGCCTCATCCGCCCAACCGACACCTTGGCGATGTCTGTAAACGATTGGCTGACGGCACATCCGAAGATAAACACGCCCACTTGTCTGTAGAGGGCGGAGACATATGGGTTTCCCACAAATGACTTGGAGCCCTGGTTCAGGTAATGGATCCTAAAGCATTCGCCAATCACGATCTAGAGAACGGTTGATTTACAAGAACAAAAATCATTGATGGTTTCAAATAAAACTGCATGTATGCTTTGTTCAAAAACCTAGTGAGCTGCCTAATAAGATCGCATTTAAAGCATCATTTGGCCTCCTCTGGCAGTGCCAAAGAGCATGTTATTTTGCTGCCTTGCCTTATAAGATAACAATTTAGCGATCACCACATTGCCAACAATGTACCTAATACATGTGTTTATGTATTTTTGGTTATTAGAGCTTCAAATTGTTAGCTTAGCAACATGCTAACATGAAACTCCATTGAAATCAAATGCGAGTCCAATCTCATGATCTGTGAGATGCACTGATTTGCTGCTTAGATGCAGCATTTCAAATTAGTCCCTTTTTGTTTCTTAAAGGCAGCTCAGCAGGTTCTGGAACAGTTATAATGTCTATTATATTAAAATGTGATGCTAAAACCAAAAACATGAATGTTTCATTATATCACATCATCACAGATGTGGGTGTGGTCAGGTCAGGGACATGCAGGGTGGGGTTAGACGTACATGCAAATTCAGTAATAGTTAAAGATGCACATCAATCAAAAAGCAAGAGAGAAATGATGAAAAGAGTGAAATAAATGAAGAGAGATCAAGACGTTTCAGTTAGGAGTTAGGACTGAGCATGGCCTGCCCATTGATGATAGATGTTTTGGTGATATGGAACACAATGTACTGGAAGGTTATATGGCATTTGAAACCACTAGGATGTAAATTAGATCCGGGAGGCGTGGGTTATGGACTACATAAACCGTGTCTTGGTGTGATATTTGCTATCTCTCTCACTCTAAATTTCTATGTTTCCTGTAGCTTTCCTATAGCTTTTATTTCCTACAGCTATTTCTTACAGTTATTTCCTATAGCTAGTATTTCCTACAGCTTTCCTGTAGCTCAGTGGTTAGAGCATGGCGTTAACAATGCCAAATGCGTAAATGTAAAATGTAAATGTTTCTCTCCGTTTCAACTGTTAATGAAGGTTGTTGTGGTGGCAGCTAGTTTTCCCTGAGGAAACGAAGACCGGACACTGCTAATTAAATGCAGTTGTGTGTGGAGTGCACTTGAAGTTCTTGCTTTAATCCGGAGATTTGCTGAGCATGGGAACATGTCTATTCCAGACAGTGGGAATCTCCGTATGGAATCTCCATGGAGTCATGGTTTGGTGTTTTGCCATCATTCAGGGGACTGTACTTTAATATCACTTCCCTCATCCCACAACTCTGTTCCACAAGGGGTTTGGTCTGTCATGTTGAAAAGTTGTTTTGAGGCAGTGTTCACAACAGCTAAAATGTTTGTTTTTGATCTTATCGTCATCCTGTCTAACATGTCCAGCCAATTGGTTTCATTCGTAAGGATTAACTCTTTGGCAGCTGTCCGAAGGCTACAAATACTTGTTAATTTACCCCCTCAGCAGCTGTGGGGTTAAGTTTGACCTCCCATTAAGACTTGTTTAACATTTGAATAAATTTTCTGAGGTTTTAAAAAGGTTTTGCTTTCACAGAAGTTCAAAATTTAATATTTAGATGCATTTTGCTATTTTGCTATATCTTTAATTCACCAAATCTATGAAACGTATTGTTATTTGGGAAAATAAATAAGTTCACTACATGATTTGGTCGATCTCACAAAACCTGTCAGGGTCATATTTTGCATATTTTACAAAACAAAACTAAGAAAATGACGCCTATATGTACTTTGTTGTAGCCTTTGTTGTATTGCAATATTATTTTTATGACAAAAGCACATTTTCCCATTATTTACATCAGTGCAAAAAGTTACACATCTGGTTGCATTACAATAATGAGAATACTATTTCTATTATTATTGTAATGAAAATTTTAAAAGAAATGCAATATATATACCTAATTGAAAATATTAACATAAAAATATTTTTTTTATTTTGATTTTCAGTAGATGAGGCATATCTGTTTCTAGGAATGACTTATAAACAGAACACACACAAACACAAAACCCCAAAATAGCAATTTTCCAAAACACATGCAAATATAAGACACCACATAACAAAGAAAGAGACAAAGATAGACAGAAACAAGACAGAGAGAGATGGAAAGACAGAGAGACAGAGCGTTAGCCCTGACCACGGTAAACCCCTTGATGTTGAGTTACTTTAATACTTTAAATGGATAGATGAGACGGGGGGGTCTGGTTAATGGATTTTAGGGAATTATGGGAATGATTCTTTGTTATCAAGTCACTGTTTATTTCTATATCTGACTGATCTCCATGGTTTAATGGGGGATGAAGGGTATAGATGGGAGGTTTATAGGAATAAGTGGTATATTTAAATGTATATATATAAGAGAGTAACTTACAGAGAGGATGGTAATTAGAATGCCAGCGGCACAGAGCACAGCATCACTTATGGTGTCCCCGTTTTTATACGGGTACTGGATGGACTGGTCGCTGCAGTAAAACCCGCGATGGTACGGCTTGATTGTGCTAGTTTCAATTATCAGGAAAGGCAGGCCAGCTACAGCGACACACACACATACACACA
>JAZGTJ010020923.1:0-10149 GCA_036877575.1 Botia almorhae
TATCTGCACTGTCTGGAGCACGCTCCTAAGAATTTCACTCACCTAGGCACAAGTGCTGTGGTGATGTGACAATAAAAGTGATTTGATTTGATTTGATTTGAGCTGTGCAACTCATGGTGGCAACATAAGTTTGAATCTGGCTTTCAACACTTTCCAAATGGCATCAAATCTTAAGATTTTAAGAAGTTACAGTATTCAGTTTTGGCTGAAGAACTAGGAGTAAACTAACTAATTCTTATTATTGTGGTATCACCAATTTCAGATATAACCACCCACAGATGTCACATTAACTCAGAATGAACTTTAGTGATTAGTTAAAAAACTTTAATAGTTTTTACTATGAATGAGTGTTGCACATTTTTATTGTTTTATTATCATTTTTAAAATGAGTATTATACAACAATGCTGTGTCCTTTTCAAATTCTAATTTGTGCTGAACCAGCTCTTTTGCCCTAACAACTTTTGCCTTGCCTCACACATATTCTCTACTGATTTTAACCAACCAAAAGAGCTTCTTCCTCCCTGGTCCCCATATGAACCCTACTAATTAACCAAGATTACACTTTTTGCATGTGTTTGGATCAAACCTCCTAAACCAAATAGTCACATGATCACCTTAAAGGGCACCATCTTATATTTATTGTGTTGACAGCATTTTATATTTATTGTGTTGACAGGAACAAAAATCTGCCCTTAGCACCCCACCTGGTAGTACCTGTTCTGTACATACAAACACACATCCTCACATACACAGCTGAGCAAACACATGCCTGTTCAGAGCTACGTCGCCCATCCAGACAGTTTGTTTAATCCACCCTTTCCTATGACAGACCCTAACGTATATAAAGTCATGTGTCAGAAGCACACAAGGCAGATAGAGGCTTTGTTGTACATTAGAAAGCCGAGAGCGTGGTGGTTTGGCCAGGCAAACTTTGTGGTGAGCAGCTGCTCTTTTGTAGGTCAGATGGGCAGATCACATGGTCTTCTTTTGCCTCCAGTATCTCTGTGTCTCATTTTCATTGTCTCTACTCTCTGCTTGACCTTCATCTCTAGGTTTATAATTAAGTCTATTAAGTCTAAATAATTAAGTAATTAAGTCCCCTTGTTCAATGCACAATGATTTAACAACCTTAAATGATTTGGAAAAACTGTCACAGTAAAGACAGGGATAGTTCTAAAAATAAAAAGTTATTCAGCCTCATGTTGTTTCAAAACTTATGACTTTGTTTTGTGGAACATAAAACATGACATTCTGATGACTGTGCTGGTTTCTCAATGCAATTATAAAGAATGGGAACTGGAGCTTTTAAGCTTCAAAAACAGACACATAAGTGACAAATGCATCATAAAAGTGGTTCATGTGCTGTGTTGGCACTATTCCAAATACTATGAAACCATACGAGCAATCAGCACAGTGTGCTTAACTTACCAAAATAAAGTCCTATGAGTTTCCTAAAAAAACATGAAACAAACAATGGTTCTTATTAAACAAATCTTATTGTTTGGGTTACTTGGCAAAACCTTGTTTTATAGTGTATATTTTGTTCTAATTCAAAATCAGTTTGAACTTCTGAAGCATAATTCCATGCAATGTTCAAACAATGTACTTTTATGAATCTCTGTAATGAGTCAACAGTTAATCAATGCTATGGTCACTAATGGTTAATCATATAGTCTCCAGTAACACCGAATGTCTAGATGACACACATGCTTAAAGGGATAGTTTACCCAAAAATATATAATATAAATATAAGTAAATAATGCACATACAACTTTTATGAGCGCATCATAAAATCCGGACCACATTTCCCATGTTCCCCCGTGTCTTGGGCTCTACTTCCTGTTTACATTTACATTTACGTATTTGGCAGACGCTTTTATCCAAAGCAACTTACATTGCATTATACTACACATTGATCACTATACATTGAGTAAGTGCAATCCCTGGGATCGAACCCATGACCTTGGCATTGTTAACGCCATGCTCTAACCACTGAGCTACAGGAGAGCTAAAACAGGTGTTTGCCACCTGTGTCTAATTAACCCGGTTATTTAAACCCTGAACCTGTACATGTTCATGGCAATGTCTTGTTTTGCCTGTCAAACATTTCAGAGTGTTTATTCCCTGTCTAATCACCTGGTGTCACTTGGATTGTTTATCCTTTTCGATTGTTTGCTGCCTGCCTCTTGTTTTGCTTTGGACTGTGTTATTGATTGTCTGCTGCCTGCCCTGACCACCGCCTGTTTTTTATTTTGTCTCATCCCCATTGCTCTGTTTGCCGTTGTTTGACCATTGCCTGTTTGACTATGATTCTGTCTAATAAAAAAGCTGCATATGGATCCACCATTATAGCAACACACTTCTAAACACATAAAATCATAGAGACTCAGGGGTGGGTAGATTTGACCAGTAAGCAACTACAATACACTGACACAGATGATCAAGACTTTTTTGCTAGCAAAGAGTCACTCTCAAACTGAATTATTAGAGCTCAAATCAAATGGTGATCAAAAACACTGAGTATGTGACCACGCCAAAACCAATAAGATTTTCATGTATAATGTACATGTATAATCTGGGCTCTGTACATATGAGATGATCAATGATTTATATTTGAGAATGGCTACTGCTTCTCTCAAATATAAACCTAAAATATATCTCTGAAATATAATCTAAAACCCCTTTTAACATTATGTATTTTGTTTTCCTCATTTGTTTGGTATACAAGCAACAATTATTGATTTGTGGCTAAAATCAGTTGCACTGGACTTTCCCTGTCACTCTTGCTTTAGATGTTTTGATCACACACACACACACACACACACACACATAGCTGGATATGACTGATTCAGACTAGTTCCTGCATGCTGAGCAGGTGTCACATTTCTGTGTTTATATAAGTGACAAGTTTATGACATTGGAAAGCCGTTAAAATAAACTCCACACAGTCTACATGTGTGGATGTTCAGTCTAAAGATCGCTCACCATTTACATGCGGCTTCACAGACTCCCCCAGGCATGCCTTATGGTGCATGCATAGCTGGACCACTTCCTAAAGATCTGTCCAGCGTGTAGGCCAAAAAGGGTTTCCTTTAAAGGAATAGCTTCCCAAAATTTTTAATTTTGTCAAAAATTTTAATTTGTTAATGAAAATAAAATAGTTGCTTCAAATCTGTATTATTTGAAACACTTATTTAAACACATTATTTGAAACAAAATATATTCATCTTTCTCTTCTGTTATAGCTCTCAAATCTCATTTGCAGTTGCATGTATTTAACTTGCTGTGATCAGTCACATGACACACATGTGAACCAATGACGTTGAACATCAATGATGTCCAAATAGGTTTTTAGACCTACAGCAGAAAAGAGAAAAATTTTATGTGAACAATTGCTTAAATATTGGTCTGTTTCTCAAACAAAAAGTTATCATATTCAGAAGACTGGTACATAAGTCATGCAGATATTAATTTTGCCCATTTTAATCACTGTCCTGCATTCTGCCTAACATCTTTGATGTTTCACAGAAAAGAGAGTGAGCAAATGATGAAAACATTTTTATTTTGGAGTGAACTATCCCTCCAATGACAGGCAGTTTGCAGCCTCCCTGTTAGCTTGTTAAGACCTACACCCTTAGTGGCTGGTAAAGGAGCTCGTCTTAACCACATGGAGATAGGAAGCAGAAAGAAAGTTAAACATTGTGGCTGAGGGTGTCATTACCTTCAGAAGTAATCTTGGTCAGATGCTTGAGAGTCCCATTGCAATTTGCATTAAACCTTTCTACTTCCCCAATAGTCAAAACAGTGATGTTTTGAGGGTCAACAGCTGTGTTGCGTTCCAAGTGTAGATAAAACCCCCCAACAGCACACACCCTCACGCACATACACAAGCTCCAGATTCAAAGTACAAAACTAAATATCAACATGACTGGATGACTTGATTTCCACAGTGGCTTCAAATTTGATGTTCACAGCTAGTAGACTGATGAATACTTAGCCTGAAACATGCCCTAAGTGTGTGAATGCACAAGCTTCTAGCGCTCTTGCATTCTGAAATGTGTACTTATTGCATTCTCAATAGTGCCTCTAGGGACGCTACAGGACGCTTTAGGGTAAATACTTTTATACCTAGGGTTTAATAGGGTCAATTAAGTTAACTGCCACAAACTTGGAAGTTTGTGGAAGTTATTTAGAATGTCATTGTCAATTTTTGCATATTGGATGATTAGATTCCTAATTGTATGGACCTGTTAGTAATAGGTGTAGCTGAAATAACCACAGCCATTAATTAGAAGGAGTCAACATTCATTTGTACAGCACTTCCTAGTCATTTTGCATACTTGCACAGAGCATGCTTCTAACCATTAGAGACAGCTATGTGCGTTCCATTGTTGGCAACTGGGAAAAAGCAAACAAAATACAGAAGGATTGCATTTACTTTCTGAAAGAAGCTCTAGGCAAATGGGAAGGAGGGACTTGCCTTGTAGGAAAGGAAGTTAGAAGGAAAGCAAAAAGACTGAGAGTTTAAAGACAGAAGACCAATTAGGCTGATTAGAGTCTTATACTGCCTGGCAAGCCAAGCTACAAGCCTAATATTCTGCATTCATCTGGTCAATGGTCTCCACAAGGTGCAGAGCTCTAGCAAATAGTATTCAGTGTTTTACCAGCATCTGCGCCTGGAAGAATAAAAGACACGTGCGTCATTCATGAATGAAGCAGTTGGGTGCTGATCGCTGGATCCAATCAGACTTCTTTTGCTCAACACCCACTCATATTTAAAAAAGGAGTACAAACTCCATAGCTGGGGTTGAATGGGCACCCCGATCCATTCATAAAGCCACGCTTGATAGCGCTGAGTGACAGCAAAGCATTCTGTCTCATCAGAATTCTTTGTGTCACTTCCTCTGCTCTCTGCCATCTGTGCTGTTTTGTGCTTAAAAGCTGAACCAGAGTCGGCAGTGCACACTTCAGTTGGGTTTGAATCAACGTGTGACATTTCTGATTGGTGTATGGCAAGAGCTGTCTAAAATCTTGTTCTTTGGGGTGACTTTATCTGAGTTGAGAGATACTATTTAACTCTGTTTACTGTATGTACATACTATACTTGATATCAACAAACATGCGCACCTTGCAAAGGACAGAGCTTCTGGGCGGTTAGGGGGTTGCACTTTAAAGCTAAAAACTGTAATGAACCAGGCTGACCTGTAGACGTTGCTTTAAACTGCATGTTGTGCAACAGGTGATGTTGCAATCACCAAAGCACACCTTTGATGCAGTTAATTCAGTTACAAGAGAAACAGCTACAAGATGCACAACTCATGGGCAGCACATTCATGATTGTGTTTCTCACACACAGCCTCTTGTTTAAGAAAACCAATTGTGTATATTAAGTTAGTGGTGCTTGCTAAAGCATTAGTCTTGCTATAGGTCATAGTACAAACCCTTAACCTAAAGTATTAAACATTTGCAGATCTGCATCATTTCTGCTTTGCAAATAAATGATATCTCAAAACATGCAGATTAATCTACAATTCTTCTGTTATTATTTTTCTAAGCAACTGCACTGGACTTTGCTTGGCAGCCAATATAAAATAGGCAAGAATAGAAATTCTATAGACTTCAGTCATATTTACAAAACTGAATATCCAAGAGCCTTGTGGTGGTAAACAACCACAAAGAAACCATCTAGAAACAACCTAGCAACCCCCTAGCAACCACTGAGTAACCATTCTGAACAGCCTAGTAACACAACAACACCATGACAACCACCCACAACACTTGTGTTGTAAAAATCTAGTTTTATAATAATAAGTTGTTGCATATTGTGTGTTTAGTGTAAGAATGCTACAATCAGTGGTAAAATAAACTAAACATCTAAAGACCACCTCTATTTGGCTGTACTCTAAATGTGGGTTAACAAAATCAAAATTCCGGCATGTTACAGCATCATAGTCAACAAGAATGATAAACCGTCCATCCAGAGAGTGTGAACTGATGTACACACAGAGAAAAGCAACAGGCCCCACTGCATTTCAACACTGAGTGATAATGATTTAACAGATGCTGTGGAGAAGATCATAGAGTGCTTTGCTTTTACATTGAGGTGCAACACATCAACAGTTCAAGGCACTGAGGATAACACTAACTTATTAGATGTTTTAAAGGTGCACAAAGTCACAGTACTGTTGACAGATATGATTAAGATGATGTACACTTCCATTAGAATAATACTCTGGTCTGATCGGTGACCTAGAAGGTACCGATCCTGAAGGTGGGCTTTACTGTAGCTCAGTGGTTAGAGCATGGCGTTAACAACGCCAAGGTCATGGGTTCGATCCCAGGGATTGCACATACTCAGAAACAATGTATAGTACAATGCAATGTAAGTTGCTTTGGATAAACACGTCTCCCAAATGCATAAATGTAAATGTACTATTTTAAACTGCATAAAGATGGTCTGCACTAAAGGTGGTCATGCTGAGACCACATGATTTGTTAAATACTGCATCCTTTATCTTAGTACCCCATCATTTTATCAAATACTTTTAAGTAAAAAATAGAATAAAGTAATAATGAATAACATGTAAATAGAGTATTTCTGTATCACAGTTAGATAACTTGCAATGCTTTATGGGGTGGGGTTGCTGGATGCTTAGCTTATTTGCTTATTGTATGGTAATAACTTTTTTTGAGTCATTAACGAATCACTGAATCAGTTTATCTGAAACTGAATTGATTCTCACAAATGATTCAGACCTCCCAACTGTCCTAATTTTTGCTACAGAGATTTTAATTAAGCAAACAACCAAAATATCACACCCAGTCCTCATTTTGTTTCTTTGTCTGCTGACACATTACATATGAGATTTACATTAAACTTTAAGAGAATATTAAGATTAATAAAAAAAACATAAAGTGTCATTTTGGCTTTCAGGAAGGCTTAATACCAAATTATCAAGTGTCTCTGTATTTTTTGTCTCAACCATAAAACATACAAGTAAACAGCTGAACAAACACTTGCTGATGGTATTCAGTATTTTACTAACAAACTAGAAAAAAAGTAGCTGAGAATAGCAGCAAAACAATCGCCTTCATAATTTCCAATAAAACCATTTTATTTAAAATTTAATTTTATATTTAGCTTTATATTTAGTTATAAAATACTTCTTATACATCTTTTAAAACATGTAAGTGTATATAATTAGTCAGCATACTTTTTAAATTTGGAGAGGGAACTTGGATTTGAATTTGGAGTGTGTGCACATGTCTAAGAGTTAAATGAATGTCTCCCAGTTTTAAATTAGCTTATTAAACAGGCACCGAGTCACAATGGAGTTTTTGAAAAACATCTGGCAGTGAAAAGCAACCTTATTTTGACTATACATTTAAACCCCCGATCATAACATAATTAACATAAACGTGCCTCTGAGCTGTAATTCCTATTACAAAACATTACATATATATTTAAACCTGGCACCCAATAGTAAAAGCCTTAAGACAGACTAATAAAAAAGTCACAAGATCGTTATCAATGGGATTTGATTTCCTACGTTGAAAACACATGCTTTGTTTCGTCGGTTTAATAATAATAAACCCCAAACACATCCCACTCATTTCCCCTCCTCCTAAGACCCAGTGCTGAACACTTCCTGTCGGTGCCATCCACAGGAAGTCTGGATGATGCTACTGGTGCTGTTGAGTGTTCAGATCAAAACAGGTAGATCCACAGGACATGCTGAAGGCCACTGTTATTTACTATTTAAATCTTTTTAGATTTTGATTGTAATATCCTGGCTTGATAAGGTCAAAAACATTGTCAAATATAAGAGCTTCATCTAAATAAAAAATTATGCCAAGAAGTCTGAGCTAGATATTTTTATTTTCTGAATAAAGTGATGCAAGACAATCACTACCAAGAAAGTAGGGTGATTTGGGTGGTTGCAAGGGTGTTGCTAGGGTTTGTTATGGGGTTGCCTACCAGCCCTGACATGAAGGGCTCACTCTCAAGTTTTTATGATAGTCTGGTTTCTAGATATGCCTTGGGACCTTTGATGTAAGCCTATGTGATTTTTTTGCTACTGATTTTAAAGGCACACATCAACAAGCCACGCAATTTAAGGTATCATTCCTGTCCATAGCACAAACAGTGTGAAAGTAGTTTTGCAGTTTAATACTTATGGCTAGGCCTTTGTTTGTGTGTTTTGAACTACAAGGCACTGCAAATCCAACATTTGACAGATCATGTGAAACAATGAGAATGTGTTTTTGAGAACTGGCCTGTCTGTCAAAGCAGGAACTGTTCACATTGACCTCAGAGGGTAAGACTTCCCAGCAACTTGCTGCAAAACACAACCAGCACAGACGGCAACTGTGTGTGCGTCTGTCCTGGAAACATGCAGACCCCCACCCAGACACACACATATAGACACTACAAAAGGGTCAATGCAAACGCACAGGGAGCACACAATTTTCAGATTACAAAACAGTGGGGTGAGGGATTTTAGAGCAGGCGGTATACAGTCACCTTCTCCCGATATGATCATGCAGGAATGTAGCGATGGATTATGCAAACAGAGATGTTTGAGAGGTGAGGTCAGACCAGAACCAGCAGTGTGGGTGGTACCAACTATTGCTATTGCCGTGGAATACTCACGTTACACACAGAAACACACGCAGCTTGGTTATTTTGATTATAACTGCCGTGCAGAAAGAAACATGCAGGAACCTTTGAAGGTGAAAAAGGATCAACAGATTTAAATGAGAATGGTCACAGAGGAAGTCAATGGCGGTTGTAGGAAAAGGAAGCAAGAAGTCATGGTGGGAAATGCCAGAATTGTCCCTCCATTTCCGACCTTTGGTTTTATTGCAGTCTGAAGTGATGCGGCCTTTGGTGTGGCTTCATAGGTCACACAGGAAAATGACTGAAAATGTATCTTACTGATGGAATTACATACACTGACTATCTAAAGCATTAAACTAATAGGTAAATATAATAAAAAATAGTAAAAGTACGCCCAGGTTTAAATTCAGAGAACTAAACATTAAGCTTATTTTTAGACCTATTAAGCTTTTTTTATCATACCTTCAGGCTATAAAACCTTTTATTACTGTTAAGCAAAGAAGTGTAGAAGAAATGTATCTATGCTTTATTATAATGGTAGTATTTGTTGTGCTGTAAATTATGCTGATTATTTGTATTATAGTATTTTTTACAGATTTTTTTTACTTTAAAAAGGTTTTACAGATTTTTTTTTTAAATTCATTTTCATGAGAATCTGTTTTTTCTTAAGCACCACCTGCTATTGCAAACCACAAATATGGAAAGTTCCATCTGAAAAATGGAGGGGAGGGGAAGAATATGATAGGTACGACTGCGTAAGTGTCTTCAGTTACTAATTTGCTTTCATGCTCATACTCCAACCCAAACACAGACATCATCCAGTAATGCATTCAAAGATATTTCAATTCTTCAACAGAAAATCAGGAATTCTATATAGAATTACGTAAAAAAAACAGACAAACGCTTTTCTAAAATAAAGATGACTCTCCCAGAAAGGTCAAAAACAGCTTTAGCAAACTTTCTATGTCGGTTTTTAACTGTTGCTACAGGGCTGTAACTGCTTAGAGTGTTTGCCTTGTGTATTTGCATATTATTTACATGACTGGATTGACGTTAAGGAGATACCTTCTAAAACATGTATTTACCTGCAGTACTTTAAATACCCCAGTATTGTATTTTACTAGTAATTGATGTGCAGTACAACAGAGTTTGTACTGCACATCAATTACAAGTAAAAGCACAAAAATCATGCATTTTACTTATACTAAATAGAATAACAATTTTACAATTGTGAAAACTTTACAATAGTTGAAATGGAGGAAACGTACTAGGGAAGGAAGTTCTAATTCCCACACTGTGTCCTAACCAGGCTTCTCATGATAAAGCTACAAGCTGTAAAATCTCTTCCATGAAAATCTGAGTTTTATCCTAAACAGCCACAATGAGTAAAAGCATCCGTGGCGTCTTGCTGGGTAGCTCCGCTATAAAATTCAATTCAATTCAATTCAACTTTATTTGTATAGCGCTTTTCACAAAAGGACATTGTTACAAAGCAGCTTTACATGTATGATAAATGTACACAGAACAC
>JAZGTJ010020924.1:0-10148 GCA_036877575.1 Botia almorhae
AACTATTTCCTTATTTAAATAGTATTTGGTATGTTTGTGTGGAACAGGAAGTGACCAAGAAGCGTTTTGGAAGCACAACCTTTCGGGTGGCCTTAGAGGATGGGGTCCTTCTGTGCGAGTAAGTGCCAATAATATAATCCTTTATTTGAAATGTAACAAAAGAGCCTCTAATTTGGAGGATCACTTAAAATCGCCTTCATTGTCATTTTTCCTTGTTTATCATCTGTTTTCAGTCTGATCAACGCACTTAAACCAGGAGTCATCAAACGAGTGAACAGGCTATCCACTCCTATTGCAGGCTTGGTAAGCATTTTAAAACTAGTTTAATTGTAGGAGGACAGTCAGTTTGATTTAAATAGTTAGCCTAACATAGCTTAACAAGATATGTTGTACTAGTAAAAGCAATTTCATTCTGAACAGAAAAACTTGTAATTAAAAGAACTTGCATTAAACAATTAAAACAGTTGGTGTAAAACAACAAATTTCTCCAGCAGTCTGAATGAAGCTGTTAAACAGATCAAGTATATTTATTTACAGTCTGTGCACCAAATATTTTTCCATGAGTCTAGAGGATTCCAGTTTTCAATGCTGAGAATTAAATGTGGGTCAGCACCTGACACTGTCTTCTTTAGTTCCCACCCCTTTCCTGTTCAGCCAGCCCACCGCCCATGCTGGTCTTAGTGTAACTCCACCACACAGGCTTCTTTAACTTCTATGAGTTAAACGTATTGTGTTGAGTGTTTCAGCTTTAAGGGTTTCATCTAACCTGCCATTTACAGTAGCTGCAATAGTCATTCCTTGTCTCTTCTTATCAGGATAATGTGAACGTATTTCTAAAGGCTTGTGAGAAACTAGGCCTCAATGAAGCTCAGCTGTTCCACCCTGGAGATTTGCAGGATGTGTCCACCCGCGTGACAGTCAGGTGAGATGAGCAAATGCTTATTGTTGACCTTGTGGTTACGTTGAAATGAAGTTAAATGTGTTGTCTGTGTTTTCTATGTATCTCCTTGATTATTTTATACAGTATAATTAAACAAAGTTTTGAATATCTGAAGCATACCCTTCTGTCAATATTTAAGTTATTTGTGCTGCTTTGAGGATGCAAGTCTTGCCTGTCATGAACCGGGTTTATTGGAATAGTGTCTGCAGTTGTTTCATTTCCATACCACACAGAGGACTAGATAGAGCTGTCATTGAGGCATGTCACACCAAATCATCCTCATAGAATGACACCTGACCAATCCAGAGTCACGTTTCAGTCTATTTCCACAAGGTTCCCTGTGGAAATATTTGGAATAAAATCTGATGGCGATTTAATGACAAGCATTAAATGACAAGAGAAAATAGATATTACTGGAACATACTGTAGTGCCGTCACGGCATTAAAACCTCATCGTGAAATGCTGTTTGCAGTCTATTTTACTTGCACAAAGAGACTTATTTCCGATTGAAACCACAGATTGGGATTAGATTTTATCTAGCAGAAATCGCTTGGATGGGTAATGAAAAGTGGTCTCTGTGCCACTGGTCGTTTGAAGGCAAGGAGTTAAAATAAGATGGCTTGATGATGTCACTTGAAAAGGAAAGTCATTTTAGAGGGAGTGCCGATGTGTGTAGATATGTGGGTAGTAATAATAGTGTTGTTATTAAACATGTTAGGCCTATGCCTACAGCAGGTTTAATGACCTTTGTTAAACTGTAGCATAAGAGCATTCATTGACATCTGATGTAACAACTGATTTTACACATTGAGCTGTGGTGCTAATGTGGACATTGTGAATTCGACTTTAGCTTACATCATTTCTTGATGCCTTTTGGCCTTTTGTTTTTTGTTTCTCTCTACTATGCCAATGAGAAAAAGTGAGCAAGTTAAATGAGAGTTAAATGTCTCCACAATTGGCCTTGTAGGTGAGCAAGGGGAAAATGAGGGTGGGGCTGGGCCACCATGGCTCCTAAATTTAGCCCCAGATGACCCTTCCTTCAAAGCAAATGCTATGGTAAAGCTATAGTGGGTCTAACTGCTATTTTTAACTTGCATACTTTTCCTGTGATTCTGTTGATTTAGGGCTCAGCTAGTCTATGTATGTACTTTCACTTAGCTTAAAATCCACAAACCCACCAATCAGCTGCTACTCAAACCTGTCTGTCAGACACATTTATAAGACAACTTGACCCTTTATTGTGTGATTTAAGTATCTGGTGTTCATATAATGACATTCCTCTTGAAAAGTATGTTTGCTAGTCCACAGTAGTAAACAGATGACTCGTGTTAACTGTTAGCATGCTGTGTGAAGTACTTTGTTCGTCTCTTGTATGGGATACCGTTTCTTTTCACTACTAGCTTGATTGTATATAATATGTTTACATTGTCATTTGGACTGTATATGCTGAAATTTTTATGGGCAAACTTGGTACATGATCTTACATGATGAGTGGCTTACTGTAAAGCTTGTGTGGTAGGTGAGGTCCATTTATAACAGTGACTTAATTTTATTGGAGGGTATGGGATAGATTTAGTTGCTTTGATGGTTACTGTAAATTAGAAACAATATTTGTGTCTGTCGTTCAGTGTTTGTTACGTTTGACTGCCTTCTTTCTGTCCAGGCGTGAAGAGACCAGCAGGAGACTGAAAAATGTAAGTTTATTAAAACATTGTTATTAAAAGATTGTTAATAATGAAAACAAACTGAATTAATAAATTAAAGGAAATCATTTAGTATGGCTTTTTGTAGACAGAATGTGGCATTTGACTACACAGTTTGCATACCAAACAGTAATTTACTGTAATCTTATCAGGCGTCAGAGCCGTGTCATGTAAAAGTGGAAATGTACAGTAAAGCCACATGTGCTGCTCTGCATTTTATGGCTTATTGATTTGTATGCAGGCCAACATTTCCGTATATTAACTAATCAAATAATTTGGTGTTTTTGCACCCCCTGATTGTTATGTATGTTCATCATTGTCTATAGTGCACTTAAGATGGTCACAGATTTTTTCTTATGATTTCCAAGTAGTTTGAGGAAAAATATGCAGTACTAAAGACAGGCAATACAAGAGATGTTTGGACTAAGACCGAATAGCATTTGCAGGCACTGACTTAGGTGTACTGTGCCTGTTTGCTATGCATATTTAATGTGTTAAACATTAAAAATTTTGCTTGCTCAAAACATTACACTGTTAAAGATAGTTGGTTTGTATTTGCATGCTAATTTGTGTGCTTATCTTTTCATCCCTTTGTCTTGTACAGGTTTTGATCACAATATACTGGTTAGGGAGAAAGGCTCAGAGTGACCCATTCTACACTGGACCACATCTAAACCTGAAAGCCTTTGAAGGATTGTTGGGCATAACTTTATCAAAGGTAATGCGCATTTGGATATGTTTTAGATATTTTGTTTTATTTTGCAATAAAGTGACTAGTTTTGGACCCAGTGCACAATATTATATTTAAGTATGCAGAAAAGCATTTTTTTACCTTAAAATATCTGTTTATCTTCTCTAACATATGATACACAGACATTTAAAATACACTGAAATAACTGACATTAAGTACAAAACTGAATTAAGGGTGTGCTTTTTGTGTTGTAGGGGCTCTATTAGACAAACGAGCCCCTCTCCAGTCAGGATGAATGCGTTACAGGCTTTTTCATCGAAGTCTCATGCGATTTGGACTTTGTGTGTTCACAGTAGGGATGCTGTGCAGATCCAGACCTCCTCATTAATTCTGACCCCTGATAAAATGATTCACTCAGGCGTAACTCTGTCTTGTCCATCCTTGAAAAGTAATTATCTATGCACTGACCAAGATATTGCTCTGTGTGTAGGTCAGTTCTTAGGTCAGTGAAATGGAAGACCACAGAAAACGTTCACTGAAGCTCAAGTCTGTTCAAGGGCAAGTCTTTGCCTTTCCAACCTTCTCTCATTTATTTGGCTCTTTGTTCTCCAAGGCTCTAGAGGAGTCTGTGCACTCTAAGTCAAATGTGAGGGACAGCGGGTTTGCAGAGGGCTGGTATTCTGACAGGGAGGATCTGTTCAGCCTGAAGCAGCCAGACTACAGTAGAGAGGACTCAGTCGAGAGCCTGGACTCGGTGGAGTCTCGCACACTCAGTGTAGCTTCAGACTGCACTCTCAGAGCCGGCAGTGAAGGTAAGGGCGTGTTTAATAATTTTAATAATTTTGTATGCAAAATGACAATAGGTATGTAAAACTATGTCTGTGGTTGGCCTGAATGACTATTTGACTAATTAGTCTTAAGAAAGCTCTGCATATAGTACAGTTGGCTGGTTTTGGGTTCACCTTTCCCCTATTGGTCAAGTGTCTAATGGGTGTTTACATAAGGTGCATTTTTTTGTTCTGAAAGGCTAAACGCAACACAGAGGATTTAACGACAATTCAGGAATATCAAGACACAAGTTAAAAATAATGCAATGATTATTAACTTGACCTTGACAGCAAAAGAACATCATATGTCCATTTTTTGTACTTGTGTGCTTTTTATGCATAGATTACTCTCGAATGGCTAATCATTCCACAGCATTAATGTTGTCATAGATATGACATTTGCTGATTTTATGATAAGGAAACAATGTTAAATTCAGTACATGAGTTCATACTGTTGCTTAGATATCTAAAATATTCACAATCACTTGTTTACTTTCCGCAATCGATATTGCATCTCTCAAACACTTGGTAATGAAAGTTCAGCGCTTAGACTTGTCCTTTCGCCCTTCTATTCACACTTCTATAAGTGTGACATTCCTGATCGTTTCACACCAATTGGGTAATGTACAAAGATGCTGTAAAGGTAGGCGTGTACTATCTACACACATTGTGGAAAGATTGCCTTATTGGATGCAAGGCCAAATGTTTGATTTGCTATTTGTTTATCCTGTCTTCAATATAGCATTCATTTTTCACACTTATTTTATTCCAGGTTGCTGTAGTGACGCAGAGGCTGAACATTGCTTCAGGATGGCAGAAGGCAGTAAGGGTGACACCTCCAGCAGAGAGAGGGTGCACGGCCCGTCTGCCCTGAGAAGGAGGAAGGTGGAACAGAAGGAGGGTGGCAGGGGCTGTACAAGCTCCCTAATTAGGTATGATACTCTTTCTCCTACTTCTCTTTGCTTTCTCTGGCTGACTTTGGAAAAAGATGTTGGATGACATATTTTGCTATAACAAAGCTTATAATAAAAGATATCAACTGATATCGACAAATATTCACCCTATAGATGTCTTGCAGGATTAAAAAATACATAATTGACACTGTATATATAATTTTTTTTTTGGGTAGTGGCAGTGTGGGTAGAAGCACATCTTCTGTGAGTGTAACTGACTTTGGAGCTCTGTTCTAAATTTATGTAAGCTTTCTCCATTAAAAAGGTAGACAACTGAATTATGCTGACTCCTAAGATAAGACAACATTTCATGTATCATTTACAGAGAAGGTAATCCATTTACATTTATGCATCTGGCAGATGCTTTTATCCACAGTGAATTACTGTGCATTTAATTTTTTTTAAATTAGTTTGTGTCTTCTCCTCTAATAATCAAAACCACAAAAACAAATTAATGAAAAGGTGGACAAAGTGATATATCATTTTATTGTACTACATACTATAATTGTTTATTGTTGGAAAGTAATTTATAACTGCTTATATACCCTAAATGTGTTCTATATATACTTATTTAGTTGATGCAAGGGTATCTAATGCGGTTTACATGGTATGTTGAGTTTATGCCTATGTGTGAGGTAGAAGGCAATTGAAACAAATAGAATATGATGTAGCTCATTGGGCTTTTAACAGAGGTTGGGGTAGTTTTCTTAGTTTATTCGCCTCATGTTTTGGTCATAGTGTAAGTGGGAGGGGCTTATGCCATGACATCCCTCCCGCTTCTGCTTTCCTCCAATGGCCGAGCAGTTACAAGAGTGACAGCGACTCTGACCACCCTGAACCAGACCTTGTGCAGGATGACCTAGCGAGTCGCAGATTTCGCTCTGTGACCTCTGCGTCACCCATGAACTTTGCAATTCCTTCAAAGCTCAGAGACCCCAGGGTGACCCCTACAGTTACCCAGTGTGCAAGGAAGCCATGTCTCACCCTGTCAGATGCCGCACGGCTGGCTGCTGTGACGCCCCAGAAATCAAATCAAAGGTCAGAGTCTAGGGAATGTTTTGAGCAGTGACTACGTCTGCAGTGGTATCCTAATATTTGTGCTTATGTACATCCAACCACTATTTATGTAGGCAACGTATCTCTAGATTCTGACTAAACAAGCTTGCTTATTCACAAGCAGAACTTACTTTTTCCAAATCTGGAGTCCTACTCTAATAGAACTCATTTGGAAGAGCATGCGCTGTTTGGTGTGTGCTGTTCATCCGTCTCATTACCAGAACTAATAGTGAGCTGGTGTTGACGTGCATACCACTAACTAGTGCTAAACATAGTAAAGTGGTTAACAGTTCTAATTTTTGCATGCATGTCCATGTGTGCTTCCTGAAGATACAACTGAACTGATTATTGTTGCAATCTCATACGGATGGCTCTTTTTTGGGAAGTAGTGGGCTGACCTCCCTTCCCTCTGAAAATGGACGGACGGACTCAGAAATGGGTGATTTGGAGGAATGGTTTCTTCAGCAAGCACTGAAAGATGGTGGGAGTGATTCTGATGAGGAGGGAGGATATGCAGATCCCGTGCAGGATGACCTTTATGCACGTTGGGTACTCCTATCTGAACATCAGACCTCTGTCACTGCCGAGCCGGACAAGTTCCTGCCCAAATATTGGACCCCAGAAGAGGAGCTACATGTCAGAAAGATCAGGCTAGGGTCCCAGCGCAGACCATGGTACAAAAAGCTGCAGGGCTTCAGGTTTGTCTTGTGATAAAGGAAGGGGCTGCTTCACAGAGATTTGGTCGTTTTAGGAGCAGTTCTGACCAAATGTTGTTTTTTGTTCCCTTTAAATCAACAGTGTAATTATTTTAATGCAATAGATTCCTGCCTGTAGAAGGTGCATGAAATTCAATTAAAAAAAATAGGGCTGTCAATTGATTTGAGGGACGGCAAGCAAATGAATTGCACAATATGACCATTAATTAATCAAATAAGCCACAGTCATCTTGCATCTTGAGTCGCTGACAAATAAGGATAATTATAAGCATGGAATAAACAATGGGGCTTTGTGGGTGAATACATTTTATTTTAATATCCACAGCAATTTAATTACTCTTTCCAAAACATATGGCCTGTTCATTTTCTTAACATGTAAACGTACTGTAAACAAGTCACCTTGTTGGTTTTCGATGGTTGTCAGTGGACATCTGTGTTAATATTGCACTAATGTGTTAAATAAAAAAAGAAAATTTAGTTTAAAAGAAAGAGTTAACCCAAAAAGTATCTTATAATTTACTCACGCTTACTCTCATCTATTCAATTGCGTTACAAAGCTAGGAAGAACCAGGATATTATTTTGTTTAGTTCCAACTGTGTTTAGCTAAAGAAAAAGTCATATACCTGGGTTGGCATAAGGGTGAGTAAATTATAATATTTTCTCAATTTAAACCAAATAAAATGAAATTTTTAGTTTTGGTTAGCTATCACTTTGTGTTGACTGCACTTTAACTATTGCGTTTAACTATTGCTGTTCATTCTTAAAGGTTCTCGTATGATTTTCTATGCCTGTTTTCCATATACCTTGAAGGAGTACTCAAACGTAAAATATTTTGCCCATAAATTACTCACCCTCAAGGCATTCTGGGGTATATGATTTTCTCATTTCATATAATCTTTACATTCAAACATGCCATTTCCATCACTAAATGCGCTTAAAATAGTAATTGTTTTCTTACACAAACATATTGATTTGCTTTAGAAGGATTTTATTAACGCTGGGTCAAACGCTATTAAGGATTTTTGGAGCTTCAAAAAAAAAACTTTGGCACTTTCACTGCCATTATAAAGCTGGAAAGAGCCAGAATATTATTTAACATAACTCTGATTCTGACTGAAAAGAGAAAGTCATATACCCCTAGGATGCCTTGAGGTTGAGTAATTTACGGGCAAAATATTTTATGATGGAGAACTCCTTTAAACTACAATTACATCAGGATTATTGTCTGAAGTTTTATGAATTTCACTTTGATCCCTTTAAATTTTCCCTGTCTTTTCCCTCTTCTGCTTTTACCTCCCCCCACTCTCTGTCACTCTCTTCCTGTCTATCTCTCCTGTCTATAGCCGAAAGATGTCTGGTTCCTCTGAGGACGAGTCTGACTTTGACATCACTCCTTGGTTATTTGCACCTGCTCCAACCCTCTCACCTGCTCCCAAATCCCCACACACCCTTTGAGACTCAAAACTCACTCATTCTCACACTCACCCTTAATTTTTTTTATTTTTTTTATTAAAAATAATTATAAATTATCAGTGTGATTATTAAAGCTTTGCTTAATTTAAAATTGATGCAGTGTGCAGAAGTGTTTCAGTGATATGTATGTTTATACAGCAGATACTATGTATGTTTGCATAAAGTTTGCTTCCATTTTTATGGAGCTTCATTTTACCAATTACAGTAACATTTCTAACTTGATAATGTCCATCTAATCTTATGGAAAAGTAGGGGATGACTTAACCAAAGCTGTGTATGTTTAATGTGCAAATGAAAAAGTTGAGCAGGTCAACTTTAAACATGGATAAGACCACATGCTATATGCAAAATAGTTCCTGTAAGATCCAGGCCAAAGCAAACCGAACAGTGTGGAACAGTGTGAGGCAGCTTCCTAAATCTACGACCAAATAATTGCGGATAGACAGTTCTTTGTGCCTTACTGAAGCTGATTTAGGGTCAGGGAAGATAATTCTAGGGGTTTTGCTGTAATATTTTCATAAATGTGGAACACATTCTATTTTGCACTTTGCCGAGACTACTGGAACTTTAATGTTTGTTATGTCTTTCTGATACGTCACAGTCTAAGGTCACTGAACTCCATTACTGAAATGTCAGTTTTACATGTGTAAACACCTGTGGGCCAATAAAAATACCAACCTTATTTTTCATTAATGTCTTTGCTTAAATGTCTTTACCATCCTTAAAGGTATCGTTCCAATTCAAAATTAAAATTGTCATACATTTTTCATTCTTATAATCGAACCCAAAAGGAAGGGTCCCTAGGATATTGTTAGGGTTGGGATCCCCTTTTCCACAAAGTTTCAGTAAACGGAAACTGAAATTTCAGGTTTTGCAAAGGAAAGAAAAAATGGAATGAAAGCAGCAGAAATACAAGCTTACATTTATCACTATTTTTAAAGCTTCGGTCTCTGTTTAGTGGGGGCCAGCACATTCTTCAAAATGTCACCTGTTGTCTTTAAACCATTCTTTTAAGTGATCATAAACTGATCATAAACAGTCACAATGATCTCTAGTTATTCCTTTCTTTCTTTGTGGGTTTTCATTTATTATAAAAGTGAGAATGTTACAATTAAATATTTTCATGGTTTCCCAGATTGCCCATGCGACACTATCATTACATTGGGTGAGTTCCAGATATTTGATTATGCTCCGATTGTGGCCTTGTCATCTTGCACTAGCAAACAGCTGCTTCTCTTTGCTTTTCTGATGTCATGTCTTCAGCTGCTTTTTCTATTTAAATGTGTGCTGAATTTACCTGGGGTTTTTTTGAGGTGGGGGGAGAAATAAATTGTTCCTGAAATAAATTCACACCCTTGGAATGAATAGAAATAAAATAACACAGCATTCTTCAAAGTGGTGTAAGCAATGTATAGTACAGTTGTTGTGCCTCGCTTGTTGCTTTACTCGCACACGCAGATCATAATTGCCATATCATAAGCTTATATTTCATGACTTCTACAATGTTTTAAAACGGTTCTGTTGTAAGCTGTTCATACAGTAAGCATATGAATATTTACCTGAGTTTAATGCTTGAGTTTGTTTGTTTATGCTACCAATGGTAGTTTTGACACAGCGGCTACAGGTACAGTATAAGGTCTTATTTAACCTCTAGATGTCAGTATAACACAATTGTACTACTGTAAAAACCAACATTTGTAAATTACATGCCTTTTGGTGTTTTGACCATGTCTGTGACCACCCTACAGGAGCAAATCCATGGGTGACGTCACTCTGGAGCCCATACC